>JAQQSU010005398.1:0-13811 GCA_028627135.1 Pseudochirops cupreus | reverse complement strand
CTTCAAACAGGACAGGCTACCTCATGCAAAGATCCTCCTCTCCTCACGCACGCAACTGCTCAGCGTCCAGGCAGCTTGGTCCCAGCAGCTCCGGCCCCTGGCAGTTCCTGCCCCAGGCAGTCCTCAGCAGGAGTCCTTAGCAGAGATTCTGCCCTGCTCAAAGCAAAAGGAGTTCGCAACCGCAGCTACTGCCTCTGACACCGCTTCCAGTCAGCACCGCACGGAGACTAGCTTGGTTCCGGCGTTCCCTTGCTCCACCCCTTCCTGCTACATCAGCAAGCTCAAGGGGCGTGGAAGATCTTCAAATCCCAGTATCGTTACAGAGATATAAAACTTTCCCTCTTTGTGTGGCATAATTTACCTTTTTCTACCTCATATTTTCCTTTTCTTCCATTACAATCCCTTTGAACCCCCTAATGAGGTTTTTTATCATTAGATTAGTTCATTTATACACACGCCCTCTGTCTATGTATATCCTTTTTAAACGTCATGATAATTATATAAATTTCAATATTGACAGGTATCAGCTTTTCATATGGGGATTTAAATAGTTTTATCTTTTTAAATCCCCAATTTTGCATATGTATGTGTTTGCATGTGTGTTTGTGTGTGTGTGTTTGTGTGTGTTCCTTGTTTACCTTTATGTGTCTTTCTTGAGTCTTGTAATTGGAGACAAAATTTTCCATTGAGCTCTGGCTTTTTCATCAGGAAAGTCTGATTTTATTAAATAATTTTATTAAATAAAGTCTTATTTTATTAAATGAACATCTCCTTGCCTGAAAGACTATGCTTAATTTTGCCGGGTAGTTGATTCTTGGTTGCAGTCCTAGCTCTTTTGCCTTATAAAATATCAAATTCCAATTGGTTGAACTTTTAATGTAGAAGATGTGAGGTCCTGTGTATTCCTGACTGTAGCTCCATGATAGTTGTATTGTTTCTTTTTGGCTACTTGCAGTATTTTCTACTTGACCTTGTAATTCTAGTATTTGGCTACTATATTTCTTGGAGCTTTCAATTTGGAATCTCTTTCAGGAGGAGTCCTGTGAATTCTCTCAATAACTATTTTGCCCTCTGATTCTAGGACCTCAGGACAGTTTTCTTTTTTTTGACAGTCTCTTGGAGGATGTTGTCCAGACTGCTTTTTTCATCATGTTTTTCTGGTGGACCACTAATTCATAGGTTATCTCTCCTGGATCTGTTCTCCAAGTCAGTTGTTTTTCCAGTGAGATATTTTACACTTTCTTCTAATTTTTCAATCTTTATGTTTTGTTTGACTGACTCTTAATGCATCATAGAGTCTTTAGCTTCAATTTGACTGATTCTAATTTGTAGTGAATTATTTTCCTTGGTTAGTTTTTGAAGCTCCTTTTCCATATGTTCAGTTTTCATTTTTAGGGAGATATTTTCTCTGGTTAGATTCTGAACCTCTCATCCCTGCTCACCAATTTTACTTTTTAAGGATTTGTTTTCTTCAGTAAGATTTTTTTTTCCAGTTTGGTCACTGTATATTTAAATTTATCTTCTACCTCTCTAATTTACCTTTTAAAATCTTTCTTGAGCTCCTCCAAGAATGCTTTTTGAGCTTGAGACCAATTCATATTTCCTTCCATGGTCTCAGGTGTGAGTATAGAGTCCATGTTGATCTCTGTATTTGTTTGTTCTTGCTTGCTGTAATAAGATTGGATCATTTTTCTTGCTTTTAATTTCTCAGCTTCCTTCTTACCCATTGTAATTTCCTATTTCCTGACTTTGCTTCTCAGGCTGGGAGCTAAGGGCCTGGTTGTTGACTTTGTATGTTGTAGTCTCTGGGTATACAGACTGAGGCTAAGGCCAGGACTCTCAGTGTTTCCCTTGAGTTACTGTGAGGCTCACAGAGTAACCTGTGGGGAAGGGATGGTATGGCCACTTCAGGTTTCCACCTTTATGCCTCTGGGCTACAGCTCAACCAGGCTCAGCAGCTGGTGGCCAGCAATGCTGGTGTCTGCAGATTACCCTGGTAGTGCTAAGGCACACCAGGGCTTCTGGTGTTAGGGCTTGCTGGCTCCACCCCCCTGGGCTTTGGGGGCTCTCACTGGCCAGCCAAGGTAGGGCTTGTTGGGAGGCCTCCTGCCCTTCACTTCAGTCTCCATACTGCTTCAGTTATACCCTTCCTTTAGGTCTCCCAAGCCTGAGGCTATTTCCACTATTTCAGGATTTTATACTGGGTGGGACATTTATCTCTGGATTTTCTGGGTCAGGGAGGGGGAATTAGAGCAGATAGGGTTTACTTTGACGTCTTGACTCCTGGAAGTTTAGGTAGGTGATTTGTAAACATCTAGGCCGTGGGTTGATATCCCCAGGAAAAGCTAAGGGCACTGTACTTTCTCTTACTCAGCTCCAACCAATCCTCCATCCTGTGGTGGGACTACTGTAAATCACCCTTGGGGTGGGTGAGTCCACTGGCTGGGGCTTCTTCTCACTCTGCTGTAGTCTGCTCTCAGGTCCATACTGGTGCAGCCCTGCATGCTCTGTGCTCCTCCCGCCCAGACCTACATGGACACTTTCCTGGGCTGGTAATCTGCCACAACCTGCCTCACAATGGATTCTGTCATTCTAAAATCCGTTCAGATTCACTTTTTAAAGTTTGGTCCAATTTGCTGTTGTTGTTGCTGCTGCTGCTGCAGGTGGTGGTGGTCTTCCATTTATATTGTGTTTTAAACCACCAGGGGATCTTGTGAGAACGTTCATAAACACTAGTGGCATCACTGGGTTATTCTGGTGGCATCATTTTGCCAACTGCAAACACTCAGTTGAAACCTTTCTGCTACAGTACTCCTCTTGTGTAACCATTGTCACTAATTCTCTATGGTTAAATTTGCTTTAAACTACACAGAGGACACTGACAAAGGGGACAAATCACCTAAGATCACTCAGACTAAAAGTCTTTCCCAGACTGCAGACTTTTTCAGTTTGTGATTTCGTTCAGACAAAAAGCAAACAACCCAAAAATTATGTCCATAGTATCTACTTTTTGTCTCTAGTACTTCTGCTTGGGCTCATGTGGACTATAATATTGGCCTCACTCCACTTCTGTGGTTCTGTATAAATCCTGGCCTCAGTATAACTTTTCCTATCCAGAAACTATCACTTTTCTCTGAAAAAGGGACTCCCATTTTAGTCTCTCTTGACTGAATCTCTTTGCATTAATTAAAATACAATAAACAGCCTGGGTTTCATTTGTCAAAAAGTTTTACCATATTTTAAAGGCTTAGCAGTGAACATGAACTTTTGGGAAATGACCAGACTTCTCCAGGCCCCAGTTGCCCTATTTTCCTTGCTGACTTGACTTGAAAGCCAAGAAAGATATAATAGGAACATGAAATGAAGGTTCTCACTAGTGTTAGGGAAAGGTTATTTTTTGCTTGAATGAAGGAAGGTATGGAGAGAGAAGGAGAATAAGAGATTTTCAGTGACTCTTCTTCCAACTAGCTGTGGGTCAGCAACACATAGGTCTGCCACACCTTCTATGTTAATTCTCAGCACTTTGTGAACAATTGTAAACTTGTCTGCTCTCATGTCTTCTCCAGTGCAACACAGAAATTTTTGTCTCACCAGCAATGGCCTCCTCCCATCATTCTTCTTGTAATGACTTTTTTCTTCTTCCTATAAACTCTCTAAAAATCAGAATCAAATAAACTCCAGAATTTTGGAATCTGGGTAAACTAACTCTGCAGAAAATCAGTCCCCTCTCTGTCTTGTCCCTGTCCCCTATGGGTGCAGCTAAAGGAAGGTTACATGTCCATCATTTTCCTGGTTCTGATTAATTGACTTTATATCAGTTCATGTGTCTTCTCATACCTTCCTATCTTCTTAATATTCCTGAACTCTTCAGTTCAGAACAGAACATAGTCTGTCTTCATGTACCACAATTTGGATAGCCACTCCCCAACTGACAGGCATCTACTTTATTTCCGGTACAAGAAACATCCATTCGCCTGCTGTTCTGTGAGCCACAGAATACTTTGAGACTTAATCCCTCTCACCATGTGCAAACAGCAGTTGTAAGTTTACCAGAAATGCATAAGAAAGATTGTAGGATTATAGAATTTAGAACTAGGAAAAACACTTGAAATCACTGATCTAATATCGCCTTTAATTTACAGATGAGGAAACAGTCCTAAGGAGGTGGTCACTGGCGAAATTTATACAAGTTATACAACAAGCAACAGAACTGAAATTGGAAATGAAGGTCATTTCCAGAGTTCTTTCTACTCCCATGAGAAGCACTTGAGGGTTTGTCCCAGATTATATTTTCCATTTTAGTCTTTGTTCTTTGTGTACAAAGAAGCTCTAGGTTTGTTTGTTTTTTTATATTTCAGAGCAGCTGTGTTGTTAATATATTTTTTTGTGTATGCACTGTGTATAATTGATTGACCTGGCTTACTCTCTACATCTTAAACTCTGTGCATTTGCCTGTGCTACTGGTATGTTTTTGTTTTTCTATTTTGTTCCCATATAGGAAACAGATTTGCTCACATAAAAACAGTAGTTTCTTTTCATTTTCCACATCAAAATTTAGTGTACTGAGATCTTCTTTGGAAGGCTGGCTTATGATCTTTGGAGAAAAGTTTGACTTTTCTAAGGGTGAGAGACTGTGTTTGGGGGCTATAAATTCTGTACTCCAATAATCAGTTCTTTGCTACAAATGCAGAATGAAATCTCAATCTAATTTGTAATATCTGAAACAAAATTCAAGTGAAATGGTTTTCTTTTAGCTTTAACATTTGACCACTGTTTTATAAATCACCAAAGGAAGTCATCATAGATCTAAACATAAAATTAATGTACAATGTATAATCTCTTCTCTAAGTCCTAGTTTCTACATCCGTTAAATGAAGGATATCAGGTAGATTCAATGGCCTCCTCCAAGATCCCTCACAATTCTAAATTTATGCTTCAGGTTTCTGAGTCCTTATCTTTACTGAATTTTACTTTACAAAATACTTTGTCCTTTTTCCCATCCTATATTCCTGTTTCCCTGCCCTTCTTTTGTATTGAACATAGTCAGGTTGGGATACATGGAAAGCTTTCAAAAATCATCAGTATTCCTTATAATTATATTTTCAGAAATTATATAATGTATTCTTCCTGCTGTTCATGTTTTATCCTCCTTTCTGTCACCATTATTTTTCCTATAACAGCAGCCTAAAATATGAGTTTCAAAATATGCATACTATTAACAAAAATAATTTGATTATACTTTCAGAAAGGAAGGTTAAAGTGAGTATAACAGGTTCATTTGGTAAATTAAGTGGAGGAAATCATGTATCATCATGGTGATATTATAGCTATTTTTAAAATAACAAATATTACATGGCTCACTAACATGATTTGGAACTTATATATAGAACCCAAATCAAGATGTGGCCATTACTGTGGCAGCAGCCAAAAGGTTGATCTGTTGTGGACTTAATTCTTTAATAGGTGAGCATGTTCCTTGTCATTTGAGAAGAAACAACTAATATGGGAACCTAAGTATACTATTTACTTTCCTGTTAGACCTTATCTTCAAAGAAAGAGATGAATAATTTTTATCCTCTTTTCCATGATTTGAATATATCAATACTGTATGACATGATGTGCTGAGATTTATTTTTCGAATTGACAATAGTGAGTATTATAAGGTCATTTATCTATTCAATGAACAAGTAAGTATTTATTAAGTATCTACTTTGTGCCAGGTACTGGGAATACAAGGATGAAACTGAGAGAGTACCTCAACTAACCTGCAGCCTACTGAGGGGAAATGGCATGTATGTAAGCAAATTAAATATGTAATATATAAAGTAATTTTCAGGATGAGGGCACTAATGGTTAAGGGATGGGGGTATTCAGGATAAGTTTCCTTTATGATATAATGCTTGATTTGAATTTTGAAGAAAGCCATGGATTCACCATTGGAGCCCTAGAGTGGGAAGGCATTCAGGGCATAGAAGATAACCTGGGCAGAATCATCAAGTCAGGTAAATGGAATATGATATAAGGGGATTGACAAACAGGTCATTTTGGATGGAATATAAACTAGGTTGGGAGAGTAATGTGCAATAATCCCAGAAAGGTTGGCTAGAGTCAGTTTGTGAAGAGCTTTAAAAGCAAAAGGAAGGAGTATATAGTTAATCACAGAAACATCAGGGATATACTGGAGTTTTGTGGGTTTGTTTTTTTTTTTTGCATTGCCTTTTTTCAATTCTATTTTATTAAATTTCTTTATCTACTTTTAGTTTACAACATTCAGTCCCACAGTCCCTTGAGTTCCAAATTTTGTTCCCCTCTCTCTCCTCCCCCCTCGCAACTCTCCCCTCAGATGGGGATTTAGGATGTACAAATACCTTCTCATTAAGCATTGGTCAGGTTGTAAAGAATTATAACCAATGAAGTGAATGGGAAAGAAGGAACAAAACAGAATTAAACATGAAAGAGAGAGCAAGTAGTTTGCTTTAGTCTACATTCGAACTCCGTAGTTCTTTTCTCTGGATATAGATGTCCTTTCCATCATGAGTCTTTTGGAGTTGTCTTGTGACCTTGTATTGCTGAGAGGAGACCCATCTATCAACGTTAGTCATCACACATATGATGCGTCTGTAATTGTGTACAGATTTCTCCTGGTTCTGCTGTCCTCACTCAGTATCAGCTTATATAAGTCTCTCCAGGTTATTATGAAGTCTGTCTGCTCCTCATTTCTTATAGCACAATAGTATTCCATTACATTCATATACCACAACTCATTTAGCCAATCCCTAATTGATGGGAATCCCCTTGATTTCCAATTCTTTGCCACCACAAAAAGAGCTGCTATAAATATTTTTGTACATATGGGTCTTCATCCCACTTGTATGATCTCTTTAAGATAGAGCCCTAGAAGTGGTATTGCTGGGTCAAAGGGTATGCATTTTTTTATAGGCCTTTAGACATAATTCCAAATTGCTCTCTAGAATGGCTGAATCAGTTCACAACTCCACCAATAATGCATTAGTGTTCCAATTTTTCCACATCCTCTCCAGTACTTGTCATTTTCCTGTCTTGTCATCTTAGCCAATCTGACTGGTGTGATGTGGTATCTCAAGATTATTTTGATTTGCATTTCTCTAATAAATAGTGATTTAGAGCATTTTTTCATATGTTTATAGATATCTTTAATCTTCCTCTGAAAACTGTCTGTTCATATCCTTTGACCATTTATCAATTGGAGAATGACTTGTATTCTTATAGATTTGACTCAATTCTCTGTGTATTTTAGAAATGAGGCCTTTATCAGAGACACTGGGTGTAAAAATTCTTTCCCAATTTTCCACTTCCCTCCTAATCTTGGTTACATTAACTTTATTTGTACAAAAACTTTTCAATTTAATGTAATCAAAATTATCCATTTTGCATTTCATAATTTTATCATTTTCTTGGTCATAAATTCCTCCCTTCTCCATAAATCTGACAGGTAAACTATTCCTTGCTCTCCCAGATTGCTTACTGTCTCAGCCTTTATATCTAGATCATGCACCCATTTAGATTTTATTTTGGTATATGGTATAAGATATTGGTCTATGCCCAGTTTCTGCCATACTATTTTCCAGTTTTCCCAGCAGTTTTTGTCAAATAATGAATTCTTATCCCAGAAACTAGGGTCTTTGGTATTGTTAAACAGTAGATTACTGTAGCCATTGACTGCTGTGTCTCATGTACCTAATCTATTCCACTGATCCACCACTCTATTCCTTAGCCTACACTGGAGTTTTTTGAGCAGAAGAATTACATAGTCAGACCTGTGGTTTAGGAATATCACTTAAGCAGCTGTTGTGAAGATGGATTAGAGAGAGGAAAGAGTCTGGAGACAGAAATACCTACTAATTCAAAGACAATTGCAAAAGTTAAAGCAAGAGGTAGTCATGAAGGCCTGAGCTAAATGGGGGCAATGCATGTGGAGAGAAGGGGAGAGATGTGAGGTAGAATTGAAAAAAAACTTAGCAAAAGATTAGATGTAAGTGTTGGAGGAGATGAAAGTCAGTGATGACTCTTAAGTTCTGAACCTGAATGATGAGGATGGTGGTGCCCTCAAAAGAATATTAGGTTGTTAAATCTTTTTTATTGGTCATGGCCGACTCTCAGTGGCCCCATGTAAGGTTTTCTTGGTGGAGATACAGGAGTAGTTTGTCATTTCCTTCTACAGCTCATTTTACAGATGAAGAAACTCAGGCAAACAGGGTTAAATGACTTATCCAGGGTCACATAGCTAGTAAGTGTCTGAGGCCACATTTGAACTCATGAAAATGAGTCTTTCTTGTTTCAAACTCAGTGCTTTATCCATTGGGCCACCTAGCTGCCTAGAATGCTTTGCTGTTGTTGTTCTTTTAATAATGATTTATTTGTGGGTCATATCATATTTGAAATATCTATGGGGTATCCATTTAGAGATGCACGTTAAGTAATTGGTGATATTGGACTGGAGTTCAGGAGAAGTGGGGCCTAAATATAAAGATATAGGTGCTAACTATGTAGGTCTAATAGCTGAACCAAGAGAGTTGATATGATCAATGAGAGAGTCTATAAAAGAGAGTTCAAGGCAGAGTCTGGCATTTCTATTTGGTTTTAAAATTATTTTAAGAAAATTTCCTTCTACAAAATTTCCATCTTCTAGTCAGTTTCCATGAGTGTAATTTCTGAGGTTTCCTCAGGTAGAGGTGTCTGAAATAAGAAAAATGAGAGAAAAGCACCAAGGTGTACCCCAACTTGCACATGATGAATGTTTCTGACAAAAAGTTCGTATATCCAGACAGGAAAGAGAAAGGACAAGTATGACTTGTACAATTATAGACTGGGAAATAAATGAACAAAGTTTGGCCTTCTTTGTGTGTACTCTATTTGTAAAGTTCAAGAAAAAAGTAAGAGAGTATAGTGGAAGCATTTCCTAATCTCTCTGTATTTGCCTGTGGATTCATCTCATGGATTCAAAGCATCTTCATACAAGAAATAGTTGAGCAAAAGCCCTGAGTGAGTATGAACTTATCTAATGCGTCTACGTAGCATGTTTTAGTCTGGAGACTGGCTCAGTGTCATTGCATTGAGATAGAAATCAATCCATGAACAAACTTAATGGCTCCTTTATTTTGTTGTTCGTTCTGTTTTGGTATTTTTGCTGTTTGCTAACTTTGAATTTCCTCAGTCACATTTCCAAACTTCCAACAAGCTATGTCTGTATTGATGATGTCCATCTGTGTGGAAGAGCGGTGATCTCACTTTTGTCATCCTTATTGTTCAGTTGTGTCTGACTCTTTGTGAGCCTGTGGACCATAGCACAGCAATATTTTCCATGGGGTTTTCTTGATAAAGATCCTGAAGTGGTTTCTCATTTCCTTCTCCAGTAGATTAAGGCTGACAGAGGTCACAGGGTCACACAGCTAGTAAATATCTGAAGACATATTTGAACTCAGGTCTTCCTGACTCCAGATCACTTTATCCACGGAGTCACAAAGCTGCTTCAGTGAACTCCCTGACTCTACCTAATTTATAGATGAGAAAGGTTCCCAGAAACCAACAAAGGACATGAAAGCAGACCAAACAAAATTTCAAAATCAACCATGGGGTAATTTATACAACACACACACACACACACACACACACACACACACACACACACACACACACCCTCCTTTTCTACCTCTTTTCCTTCCCTTAACTAATTACAATGATCAATGATTACCAAGCATATATTTGTGAATAGAGGCAACAGATACCACCTTGTCTCCCTTCCAGTCAGTATTTCCCTAGCATCTCTGGGAAGTAAGGGATTCTGGCAAAAACACCATTCACATATTCCAGAGATGGGACCTTTCCTATATTTAGCAAGAAAGCTAAATTCTTTTCTTTGTACTGTTGTCAATATAAGTCAGGATTCAAGATTAGACATTTATATAAAAGTCTCTGCTCTTTGGTGAAGTTGGGAGCAGAATAAAGGGGAAGGTATTAAGCTTTTACTGTGTGTCAAACACCATGCTAATGTCTTATAATATTATGTCATTCAATTCTTACAACAACCCTGGATAGTAGGTGTTCTTATTATACTCATTTTATAGTTCAGGAAACTTTGGCAAGTCAGAGGTTAAGTGAATTGTCCAGGGTCACACAGCTAATAAATATCTAAGGTTACATTTGAACTCAGGTCTTCCTGACTCTAGGCCTAGCACTTCATCCATTGCATCTGCTAGGTACCTTTAACACAGAGAATAATTACTTCCCAGTCTGTGCTTGCTTGAGGGAAGACATTGGTGAGACATTGGGAAAGGAGACTTCAAAGAAGGAGAGGAACCAGAATCATATCTATCTGCTCCTCCACATATTTCTAGTTTAGGAGAAATTATTTTGAGGTTCAAGGCATTCTCCTTGTCGTTTTCCCTTAACAAGGAAGGAATACCTGTCCCAAGCTGTATCCAGAGTCTTGACAGCTTCCCTGAAAAATGCTAGTTACCCAAAAACCATCTCAAATATTGAGCAGTGAAAAAGAAAACATTAAACAAGATAGCATACAAAAATCAGAGAAGTTATACAGATTAGAATATACCAGATAATCCACAGAAAGAATGACTCTTCCACTGGAAGAGAGATATATTAGCTCTACCAAAATAAAAAAGGAGGGGGGCACTCCAATCTCACCCAAAGGAAAATTCCCTGAAATCACCAGAGTAGAAAATTGGAACTAGAGACATGCTTGAAGTACTGTCTCCTTTATATTTCAATTCTTCCTAAATTTGTTTGCATCTTTTCAGGAGTCACTTCATGAAGAGAGTCTGAAACTCTGCCCTTAACACCAACACAAATTAGCAATTAATCATTCCCTTCATCAAAGAGGAGAGCTTAGGGGCGGCTAGGTGGCACAGTGAATGGGGCATTGGTCTTGGAGTCAAGAGGACCTGAGTTCATATCCAGCCTCAGACACTTAACACTTACTAGCCATGTGACCTTGGGCAAGTCACTTAACCCCAATTGCCCAGGCTTCTCCCCTCCAAAAAGCAAAAAAAAAATTAAAATTTTTTTTAAAAAGAGGAGAGTTTATACAAATTCCATACCTGAACCCAAGGTGAGACTTCTTATGCTCCGATCTGAGGACAATGATGCTATGTGGTATGTGACTTTATCTAGAGACCTAAAACATATTTTTTTCCTAGAAGCAGTTGGGAAAAAATTCATACTGCCAATTAGCTTTAGCCTTTTTTCCTATTTTGGAGTTCTTGTCTGTTTTGGGAAAATATCTATCAAGACTGATCAGGAAACCAATTTGCTCAATTTGATAAGTTCACCCAATCTACTTGATGCTATTAAAGAATATAGGTCTTTGTAAGAAAGAGACAGCTCCCATCAATTGGAAAATGACTCATGCTGGTATGAATGAGATAGAATACTACTGTGCTATAAAATATGATGAAAGAATGGTTTCAGAAAACCCTGAAAAAAACTTATATGAATTGATGCAGAGTGAAGTGAGCAGAACCAGAAGAGTAATCCTTTTAGTGACAGCAATATTGTAAAAATAATCAACTGTGAAAAACTTAGTAATACTGAATACAACTTACTAATACTGGGTAGAATGATCCAAGACAATTCCAAAGCACCCATGATGTGCAATGTTATATGCCTCCAGAGAGAGAACTGATGATCTCAGATTGCCAATTAGAGCATATTTCTTTCTCTTTTTTGATTTTCTTTTTTCTCAGCATGGCTAACATGTAAATATATTTTGGATGACTTCATATATGTAATGAGTATTAATTTTTTTGTCTTTTCAAGGGATGACAGAAGGGAGGGAGAGAAGAAGAGAATTTGAAAGTGGAAGTAAAAATTAAAACTATAAAGAGATACCTCCTATGAAGCAGTATATGGACAATAGCTCCTTGATAGAAGATAAGCACCTTGCTGGGGAAACATAATAAACTTCCAATTAATCTTCAGTGACTGGGGCTTCATTCAAGGCATATCAGATTAAGTAAACACACATTCACTTAAGATCCACTATGTGCCAGACACTGTATCAAGCCAATAGAAAATACAATAGAGGCAGAGGCAAGATGGTGAAGTAAAAGCAAAAATTGCTTAAGTTCCCACTCAAGTCACCTCCAATACTTGCAAAAAAAAATTACTCTAAACAAATTTTAGAGTTACAGAACCCACAGAGTGACAGACAGAAACAAATCTCCCACTGAAGCCAGCCTGGCAGGCTGACAAGAAGTGTCTATCACATTGAGTTCCAAGTTGAGCACAGTTCTGCATGAGTCACACTTACCCAGACTCATAGCCAAGACTGGCAAGAGCAGACTTCAGGTGAGTGAATCACCAGTAAGTGTAGCAGTTTCCAGATTTCTTGACCCATAAACACCAAAGAGAAAGTAAAAGGTCAGTAGGGAATTTTGCTGGAAATGGGGGAGAGAAGAGCATCGTCTGGCCCCTGCCCTGGCATGAGAGGTGGCAAGGGCATCATGGCTGTAGCTGCTGCCACATGGATGCCTCAGGAGCTCCTGGCTTGCAGACTGTAGTGGGACCAAGTATCATTTAGAGGTTAACTACTTTTGCTTTGACCTTCTTGGATCTAGGTCACAGTCTTAGGTGATGGTCCTGAGGTGAGAAATGCTAGTGTACCAGAGCTTATAGTGGTTGTAGAAAGGGCACCCTCATCATAGCTCTGACAACAGCTCTGTCAACAACTGAAAAAACCCCAGAAATTTCAGACACAGCTCTCTCCTCTCTGGAAGCAGAGTTCTACCATGGCAAAGAACTCAAAAGTCAAGTAATTGGCTGGCAAGATGAGCACACAGAAGTACAATTAGACCATAGAATCCTTTTTGGGGGACAAAGAGGATCAAAACATGAAGCAAGAAGAAGACAACAAAGTCAAAACTTGTGCACCAAAAGCTTCCAAGAAAAATATGGAGGGGTGGAGCCAAGATGGTGACGTAGCAGCAGCAACATATCACAGCTCTCACATAGCCACCCCAAAATACCCGCAAAATAGGACTCTAAACCAAACCTAGAACTCCAAAATGCACACAAAAATACTTCCCACTAAAGTCAGCTCGGCTACCAGGAACCATATCAGCACTGTGAACTGAAATCAGCCTGGCCTGAAGCTGCGGCTGTGCCCCAGGGGTGGCTGGATGGGAGGAGCAGAGGAGCCTCTCTGGTGAGCGGATTAGCGGCAGCTGCGAGCAGCATTCAAGACCAGATCAGTGGAGCTTGCGAATTTAGGAGAATAAAGCAGTCTGGCCGAAAGGCCTCTAGAGTGGAAAAGCAAAAGGCAGAGGTTTTGCACCCGCCTCCTGTTGCAGCTTCCCTCCCGTGGCCTGCAGACAGCAGGGGGACTAAGCGATTGTTCTGAGGCCGGTGCTCTCGCATTGAGCAGACTGGATCCGGATCGCCGTCTTGGGCCTTGGTATTGGAGTCTTCATTATCCAGTCAGCCAGAAGTAAGTAGGAAGACTCCCAGCATCTTCCTGAGAGCTACGGCAGCCGGGAGGACCCCAGCGATTTGGGACAGAGCTTTCCCTTCTGGAAGCAGAGCCCCACAGAGACTTAAAAAAAAATCACGGATTGAAGAACCATGAGTAAGAATAAGCATAAGAAGCAAAGCAAGAATAGCTCCCAAAACCTAGATTCCTTCATTGGGGAAAAGAAAGATCATGGGAGAGAGAGGGAGGAGGAGAGCGCAGCCAGAGCACTCCCAGCAGGGGCCTCCAATAAACATGAAGAATGCCTTAAAGCTAGAGAAAAGCTGAAGAAGGATTTTCAAAACCAAAT
>JAQQSU010005397.1:0-13811 GCA_028627135.1 Pseudochirops cupreus | reverse complement strand
TTTAGGCTCTTCTCTTTCTATCCACATCTGTGGAGCTGTGGTTTTGAAGAATGCTAAAAGAATGGCAAGACTGTAGTGGTCTACACTTAGCCGCTCCATTTTCAAAAGCCAGGTTTCCACAAGGGAAAACTATTTGCAAATCAGGTCCAACCCGTTTCTCTGCTCAAACAAAAAATTACGTACAAAATTTTTTTTTTAACAAATCAGTAATTTAAAAAAAAGATACTCTGTGTGCGTGTGCATGTGTGTACACAGATACACACACACATATACATGTACATATTAGTCCTTTGTTAACTATTTGAAAATTTTAGCATTGGAAATTTATAAAATTTTAAAAGAAAAAAGTGAGACATTTTCTAAATAAAGTACTCTGACAAGGGTAAATATCTTGAGCCATTCTCATGAGTACTGCTTACTTGTATAATAGATGTCTGCCCTCACCTCTCCTGGCACTCACATGGCCTGCTTTAGAGTACACCAGGCACACCGCTCTATTTAGAACCTTAGTCCAATAGCTTTAGCTAGTTTTGATGCTCCCTACATGACAATTAATTCAAGTAGAATGCAAGTTCTTTAAGGTTAACAACTGTTTGTTTTGGCATCCCCCAACACCCAGTATGCAGTCTTGGATGTAGCAGGCACTTAATAAATGGTTGCTGAGTTGAATTTATATGTCTTCCATTGAACTTTGATAAAACAGGATTGTTCAGTATCAGTACCTTAAAAGAACACTCTAAACATCAGTGTAAGAGGGGATGTTAAGGTATCTTGTTTTGCTCCCACAAAAGTTATTGGAAGATAATCAATAGCTGTGGGGAAGCTGGCCTATCTTATTTTTACTAAGACAATGGCCTTCCTGGAACTATGACAATGGTCAGAGGGAACTAGAATGTGGGGATGTGGCAAACAGCTCTGACCTTAGAGGTCATGCCTAGTCACAGGTATCTTCACTATCACGCCTAAGTAATCTGCATATAATCTGCATATAGAGGGAATATAGGCAAATAAAGTAAAGAATTTGAGGAATTTGACTAACCCTAAGTCTACCAAGAAGGACAGAACTATGGAACCTCACTCTTGTTTCTGTATCAGTGTGGGTATGTCCCTAGTGAGCACCACACCTGCTTCCTTGCCAGAAGCATAACAAATGCCTTCTGTGGCACACTCTGTTTCTGAGTTCTTTCAGTGAGAAGGGGTTTGCTGTGTTAAGGAGCATATCACGTGGATCTTCCTAAGGGCACCCAGGGAAGCAGTGGACAGTAGAAGCTCATCTGGGCTAACTCCCTGACCTGCCTGGGAAGTCCTCTGACAAGCGTGTTTCTCACAATCAGCAACAAAAATTCTCTTGAATTAAATACCTTTTTTCTCTAAAAAATAAAGTTGTCTGGTCTCGAGTTATAAAAAGGTAGAACTTCCCAAATGCAAGCATGAGCCACAGTTTACAGACGAGGAAACTGAGGCTGCTACAGAGACAAACAAGGTCAAATCACTCATGTGTGGTAGTGCTGTGATTTGGACCCAGTTCTACTGACACCAAGTCCAATGGTAATTTTGTTAATAAAAAGCATATTTATGATTTACCTTGCCTAGCAGGATAACAGGTACACTGTCAACTATGCCTCAGGTACAGATATTTTTAAAGAGCTCTCTCTTCTTTCAAGTAATCATAGAGTCATACATTTAGAGCTAGAAGGGACCTTAGTGGTCTTCACAGCTAGTATTTCCACTTTACAGATGAGGAAACTGAGGGCCACTTGCCCAGGGTCACACAAGATTTGAACCAAGGTCCTCTGATTCTAAAAGAGCTAATGTTCTACTCTGATAGCCAGTGTGAATGTGTGTATATATATATATATATACATATATTTATACAGAATAAATGTAAAATAAATACAAGATACAGTGGAGGGCATTACTAACTATGGTGGTGGTGAGACAAGGAATCATGAAAGATTTCATATGTAAGGTGGTGCTTAGATATACCTCAGTCATATGGCAAAACATCGGTTTCTTTACAAAAATGAGTCAAGTACCATGTGGTTCTACAGCGTTTAGCTCCCAGGATGGAGAAAAATAAAACAAAAGTATTCCTTCCTTTCCAAGTCAAAGAAGTATCGAGCCTCTAAGAAATTGCATAAAAAAATACACATTTAGAAACAATGTGTGTATATTTATATATATGTATATACATACACATATACATATATATACACACACAAGTATACATATATACACATATACATATATACACACAAAAGTATACATATATACAAATATACATATATACACATAAGTATACATATATACAATATACATAAATTCACATTTTTAATATTTTGTTTCTACATTTAAAAAACTGTACTGTCCTTAAACTGTAGGCTTTTCTTCATATGCCTGCTACTGTTTATACCCATCTCATTAAAAGTTTTATGCTCCATGTTATACCCTGAAACCCCTTCTCCCTTCATTCCTACAATATGCTTTATTAGCTTGTGACCACCAGACATCACAATCTCAAGAGCACTTAGGCACGGTTTTACCTAGAAACACTTGGAAATATTTTCTCAGTGGGCTTTATTATAGTACTTCAATTCCAAGACTTAAACTTTTACAAAGGTCAATTTCAAAGGTGTTGAAGTCTGGGCTGAATGGTCACATCCAGTCATGTTTTTCATCTGTGACGCTCTCTTAGCAAAACAGAATTGCACCAACAGACTCATTTTCGGTATTGTCTATCTTCATCTGATAGTAAAGAACAAGAGGTCTTGATACAGAAAGAGGGGGAGGAAGGGGAAGAAGATGAGGAAGAGGCAGGAGAGGGAGAGACAGAGGGAAGAGAGGGAAAGGGAGATGGGGAGAGGGAGAGGGGGAAAGAGAAGGAAGGGGAGATAGAAAGAGTGGAAAGGGAGAGAGAAAGAAGGGAGAGAAGAAGGGAAGGGAAGCAGAGGGTGAAAGTGAGGGAGAGGGGAAGGGAGAGAAAGAGGAAATGAGAAGAGAAAGGGGAGAAAGGAAGAAGAGAAAGGAGAGAAGGGAGAAGATGAGACAGAGAGATAAGGAGAGAAATTGGGGGAGGAAGTGAGGGAGGAGAGGAGAAGAATATGGGGAAGAGAAGAGGGGAAGAGAAAGAAAAGGGGATGGGGGGGGAAGCAAACTCCCACTATAGCAGCGTGATAATGAATGTCAAATGTTCCCATAAACACAAGACTAAAATCCCAAGGTGAGCAAAAAAATTAAGTTAGAACTTCTGTTTTAAATGCAGAAATATGCAGTGATAAGATAAGAAAGCGTAGTTGTTAAGAAACTCAGCAATTCTCCCTTAGATGGAAAAGGCACCCCTCTACACTGGTATAATATTACATTTTAGAAAAGTGAAATGAGGAAACTCAGTACTACCAAAGGAACGCATCTGATTTTCAACACTAACTGGTGTTGGAATAGCTTATGAACACTAAGTGTTGATAAAAGGCTCAACCCCTAGATAAATGTATGCAAACTAATTTGCAAGGCAGATTTAAAGCATGATTCCTGAGTCCAGAGTTACAGATAAGGTACTTGCAAATGTTTGGATCTCATCCAGAGAGATGAAGCATAGTTTTGATGATTGTGGTATTTTTTGAGATTCTTAAGTACAGTTTAAAAAAAAAAAAGGTATTTTTAAAAATTTGCATTTTTTAAGTTAAAAGTACAGGTAACCAAAAGGCAATATAAGAGATGGCTGGTAGGTATAAATGATTTGCAACATGTTACCTATAATGACTTGTTTGCAAGAATGTTGTTAAAAAAAATTGACAAGAGGGCAGCTAGATGTTTCAGTGAATAGAGCACTGGCCCTGGAGTCAAGAGGACCTGAGTTCAAATGCAGCCTCAGACACTTAATACAAAAAACTAGGTGTGTGACCTTGGGCAAGTCACTTAATCCCAACTGTCCCCTCCAAAAAAAAAAGCCAAAAAAAATGACAAGAAAGGCATTAGTGGCGGAGGGGTGGCAGCAGAGAAGGTTGGGAGACTATACAGTGATAATCAAGGGAAAGAAAATAATATAAACAATGACTAAAACTATGTGAATGGGACAAATAAGCACCACAAAACAAGTGAAAATGAATGCTGTAAAATTACAGTGAACAAGCTTGGCCCCAAAGAAGAGATATGAGAAGCCACCTCTACGCCACTTCTCTGCAGAGCTAGGAAGGGAATGGGCAGGGGTGGTCGGCAGACGTAGAACACTGCCTGGAGTTTACTGAGGAGGGCAGGGCCCTGATGTGGCTGGGCCCAGGCTTCAGGAAAATCCCTTTAGTAGCAGAGTGCAGCATGGAGCAGAGAAGAGAAAACACCTGAGGCAGGCAGACTCACCAGCTGTAATAGCCCAGGTGTGAGGTGATAAGGATTTGCGCTTGTGAGGTGGCAGTGTCAAAAGAGGACCCGTCTGAGATGCTGCAAAGGTGAAAGCAATAGGTCTTGGCCACAGATGTTGGGAGGTAAGAGTTAACAGAGAGTCAAGGATCACCCTAGGATTTGAGTCTGAGGGGCTGGGAGGATAGCAATGCCCTTAAGAGTAACAAGAAGTCAGAAAGAAGGAGGATTTAGGTGAAGAGATAATAGTTCCGTTTGGACATCCAGTATGAGATGTCTGAAAGGCATCTGGAGAGGAGAAGCTGGAGGTCAGCAGAGAGACTACAGCAGGATGTGTAGATCTGAGAATCACCAGCAAAAGGATGATCATTAAATCTCTGAGAGTTGATGAGATCACCAAGAGAAGCAGTTTAGAGGGAGAAGAGAAGATGGCCCAGGACTGAACCCTTAGCTAGGGTTAGACTGTGTGACCTAGATGAGGATCCAGAAAAGGAGACCGAAGAGGCACTCAAAGAGACAGGAGGGGAACCAGGAGAGAGCGGTGTCCAAAAAACCCAGAGAGAAGACGAGTATCAAGGCAGAGAGAGTGATCAGCAAGGTCAAAGGCTGCAGGAAGTGGGAGGAGACGCAGGACTGAGGAAAGGCCACTGGATCTGGCAAGTCAGAAATCACTGTTAACTCTGGTGAAAGGAGTTTCCATGAAATATTAAAGTCAGAAGTCAGATTGTAAGGGGTCAAGAAGTGAGTAAGAGGGAAAAAAAGAACCAGAAGAATGTCTCTGGTGTGTAGGTGTCTATAAAAGTCTAATGGGAAGACATAAATAACACTACTTGGAGTGAAAAGTCAGGTGTGAAAAAGCTACAAGTTCATAGGTGGGCCAAGAAGCCACACCAGTTGGAGCATAAATCCACCTAAGCATCTAGTAACAATGTTCCTAATACTAGCAGCCCTACTTCCACCTCTCTGCATCTGCTGCTCTGGCCTGGTTTCAGCTCCATGGAACAAGACCGGCCCTCTCAGGTTAAACTAATAGCCATGCTGCTAACTCAAGCCTTGACTGAAACCACCTCCCTCTGCCTCCTTTCAAAACCCTGCGACTGGAGGGTTGGAGTGCCAAATTCCTTCCTGTGCCCTTCTTTACAGAGGGCAAAAACTAGACTTTGGGGCTCATTACACTCTGCATCTGCTGCTCTTTCTGGTTTCATCTCCATGGAATAAGATGCCCCCATACTGGGTAGCCTCTGGTGTGTCCCCCTCTCTGCTTTCCTGCCTGGTCCATTTATGCATTGTTGTCCCCCATTAATTAAATTATAAGCTCCTTGAGGGCAGGGCCCGTGTTCATGTTAATCTGTATCCCAAGCATTTAGCACAGTATCTGAGATCTAGAAGATGCTTAGTAAATGTGACTAGATTACACTGAATGGCAACTCACATTCAAAAAGGACTTTACATCTGTTTTACCACAAGCTGGTGAGGCACGTTCTGTCATCGCAGGCTACAGACAGGTAAGGTTTCACCTTACCTTGTGGGAACCAAGCCTCAATCTCATTCCTTGGATGCCAGCTCCAATCACACCTCTGCTTCCATAGCAAAGCCCCCACCAAATTTCTAGCACTCCTTTTAAGTGCAGCCTTCCCTCTGCAGAATGTAAGTGCCTTGAAGGCCAGGGGTGTCTTGCTTGATGGCACACACAGTAAGCACCTAATAATTGTTCTATCTAGCTATCCCCGTTTTGTAGATGATGAAAGCAGGACTCAGGGAGGTTATATGTGCCAGGACTGTGTTTTCAGAAAGCCTAATTCCAAATTCCATCCTCTTTCCACTAAATCTCTAAGTCTAGACTTTCCATTTTACCATTTGCTGAGTCACCATCCTGACAGCTGGTTGACAGCTGCTGAGGAACTAGATTTCCTGGATCATCATTTATGCCCATTATCTCACTCCCCAGTGACATCGCCATCACCCTGCTCGTGGCCGTGAAGCAGAAAAGGAGGAGGCAACATGGCTCAAATGTAATTAGTACTTCAGGATTTATAGCTCTTTTAAGTTGCCTTATATCAGATTCAAAGGCAGTTTGGATGCCCTGCGTCTGGATTTTTACCCTGAACATGAATGATGACATCATAGTCAAAAACCTTCTTTAAAGAGAACCCTCTCAACTTCTCAGACTAGCAAGACCAGCTAGAAATATAAGAAGTTTCCAAAGTTGAGTCTGATAAGGAAAAATTCCATTCAAAATAGAATTTATACAGTCCATTTCTTTGCATGAATGAATTCAATAGAATCCCTTTCTACGTATTCTCATAAAGAGTCAAAAAATTTCTGGAAATTCTAAAGCTCGTTGTGGTATCTGGTTGTTTCTGGTGGCAGTGGTTGTTGTCATTTGTAGGGGGAGATAGATTTTGGGTAAAATAGAAGCTGTCAGTTTGGAAGAAGCTCAGAGATAACCCATCCCAATCTGCTCATTATATAAATAAGGAAACTTCTGCCCAGGAGAGGTGATCTACCTGAGGTCACACAGCTAACAAACAGCAAAGGATGGTCTTTTTGACTTGAAGTCCAGCATTCTTTCTATAATGCATTTCAAACTGCGAGAGGAAGGGGTAAGACAGGACCAAGTAGGGACAAGAAGCCAAGAAATGGAAAACAATCACTATTAGTAAGGATTTTGTATGCTTAACAAAAATGTGGCATAAGTCAGGTAATACGCAGGCTTTGGGTTTTTGTTTTAGTTGGTTTTTAAACTGAAGAAACCAAGAATCCACAGTGATCTTCATAATGGAAGATAAGAAATACATATTAAAAGTCCTTCCAGAAGGGCTAAAGCTTATCCAGAATGACTTTTTTTTCCCCTAGGACTGCCTATAATTTCAACTTCACTTAGCCTACAAACACAAGTGTATTTATTTCTCAAGCCAGCTGTTTTTCAGCTGCATTGAATAGCTGTTATCAGCTGCTGGCCCTAGAACACTGTCATACATGCATGTGTCCCAAACCATTCACCACAAAAGGCAGTCCCAAGAAGTTGTTTCTGTTCTTGGCAGTTGCTGCAGAGCAAAGAAAGATGCTGAGGAATGACTAAAACCAGAAATCAAAGCTGTATTAGATGTTCCCCTTGAAAAGTGAGAGTTCCAAAGACCTATCACCTTTAAGAACTTCAAGATTTTAAAATAAGATATATTAATAAATCCCCAAGAGTTATATCCTTATTCCTGAGGACAAAACAATAGATCTGCCTAGAAATATCCAAAAGATACTGATAAAGATTTTATTATCTGATATTAAAAGAGAGTGTTTGTTGGGGGTGGGGGGGAGGGTTTGGCTGGAGAGGAAAGAAATGAACTCAGCATCCAAGAACGACAAGTACTTGTACTCTTGCTAACCTGACAGCTAGATGAGAAGTTCCAGAGAAAACTGGGACTGTTTCAATGAAGCCAAAAGCTACTCAAAACAGATTCTGGGATTAATAACTTCAGTATTTTCAAACAACAAATTAGTTATTTGGGTACTATATGTTTATGTTATATTTAGGGTTGTATTTGCGTTTGATATGTAGGATGATTTATCCCTTTTTTCCCCTAAAGGATCCCTTAAAATGCTAATGTTAATTATAGAAGTCCAGGGATGAAGTGGTTAAAAGAAAATCCTGGAAGACAAGAGGCAGAAGGGAAATCTGTGCTCATACTTTGATTTCCTTAACTAAGTTTCTGTTATATTTGCTTGGAGGGAAGGAGGGAGGTAAGGAGAGACAGAGACAGAGACAGAGACAGAGAGAGAGAGAGACAGAGAGACAGAGACAGAGAGAAGGTGAGAACAAATCTGCAGTTACATTTTATTCACATGTAACAAAGTATGCAAACTTGCAAAAAGGATAATAAATCTAGTTACATTGTATACATATATAACAAAATATGCAAACTCTTGCTTTTAGATTTGGATAATTAATAAGTAAAAATAGAAGGTAATCAATAAATACCTTTGAATTTATTTGATTAAGTATTAGCAGTCACCTGATGAACTGTGGATGTAATCAGGTACTGACTGCTGTAAACAAACTATTTCACTTTAAGGTTTATGAGAGTCTGAAAACTGATTGCTACCAAGATCAGAAGTTAGTTTGTGATAGTATCACAAATGAATAGAACGGGTACTTGGTTTACTTTTTGCTCATAGAGGGGGCTTTCAACTGGTGGTTTGGAGTCCTTCAGAATCCTCTAGCTGAGCTTCGGGGTATTGTTCTTTCCATTCATGGCATTCCCCCAGTTCCTATCCAAATGATACCCCCCAATTCCTGGCTTCATCCACAAAGCCTCCCAACTAGTGAAGTGAGGTCTTCATAGGGACTTCAACAACACTTACCATCTGTGTACCATTCATCTGGCAGCCAACCATAACCTTGTATATTCTTGTTTGAATCATTCTCTCGTTAGTGATCTCCCCATGCATGGAGCCAACGGGAAGCTCTCAGAGAGCAGAGACAGAATCTTAGACCTCTCTAAACCCTCAAAGCACCTAGCACAGGGCTTTGCAGAATAATGAATGCTCAACAAATTCTTGTCACTTGGAGTAAGTCCATTTATTTCTCTCTCAGTGGTGTCTCCTCAAAAGCAATGCCACTCTTCATATGCTTCAAAAGTATTTTTTGCTTGTTTCTGCACTAAGCGGAAGCAGATCAGGTAGATAATCTGCCTACATACAGCAGAAGTACACCAGTTCAACCCATTAGCAAACTCTTAAATTTTCAGTGTGAGCATTGTATCTTGGAAACCAAAAAATATGACCAATAAGGACTGGATTTGTTGTTTCCTGGTTGTCTAGACTTTTAAAAAGTGATGGGAAAATGTTAATAATGCAAATTGAAACTTAAAAGTATATCAAGCATACATATATATATGTAAAAATATATGTATATATTTATATATACATACACATATATGGGGAGAGAGATTGTTGTTTTGGTTTTGCTTGTTTGGGGGGATTTTTTGTTGGGGGGGAGTCACTTAAATATTTACCAATACACCACAGGATCATTTTCCCAAACTACTTGGTTCGTTAATGTAGTAACTTAGAGAATCCCTGCTCTGGCGTAAGGGTTTACCATATCAATGAAAGAACATGAGCAGAAAAGAGCAGCACATCTGTTTTCATGTGGCAATCACAGCATAACAAAAGGCTTCCTAATCAATCTGAAATTCTTTGCAGTTATTCCCTCATCCCAGCTAGCAGCTCACACTTACTTTTCCCAGCCCAGCCACTGAGTACAGAAGCAATATAAATGAAAAAAAGTCATAATAAATTATTATTATTATTAGACTGCCAAGTGCAGTTGCTCATTGCATTCTAATCTTCCACTGCCACCGTCTAAAGGCTTAGATACTGCTACGATAGGTACCTTAGGAATACTCAAGAACAAACAGAAGAACATCCTATTAAAATTGCATTTCTGTTTCTGTCTTCTTTGATGGGCTTCATTCTGCTGCCGCAGAGGCAGATAATGTGCTAGGCTCAAACAATGTCTACTCAAAACGGAGCTCTCTCTGCTGAGGTTTGCTTTTTGTTTCCCTAGCCAAGAAAGCACCACGAGTATGGTTGTACCTCACTTTAGGAAAATCCACTGTACAATAAACCCCAAAGTTATATAACAGATAAAACTGGAGGGCTGCCCTGGGGATAAACCAAGGATTATTTCTGTTATGAAGGACTGCTTTGTCTTATTCAAATGGCCAGTTCCCCTATGGCATTTAAATTATTATATTTCTGAATAGTTAATTTGCACGCAATTTTTCAGCAATAACGTTTATCATAAAAGACAAAGTATTCCTTTAAAAATAGTTAAAATTCATGTAGAACATATCCACATAGATATGTATACATATCTATGTATTACTGTGCTTGCTTTCAAAAATGAAGATGAACCACTGCCATATGATTCCAATGCTTCACCCTGCTTTTTTCCCAGTAAGATGAGGTTCTGCTATGTCTGTACTATCCTTCCTATTCCTCCTTGTCACCAGTGACAGGATAGCTAAGGTGAGGAGTTCAGTATTTGCCCAGGGAATACAGCAAAGCTAACTGAACCAGAGAGGGAGCCCACACACATGCATATGTATATTGAGTATAGATAGACAGATGTGAACACACAAAAAAGTCTGCATAGGAGCTCAAGACTAGAGACTCCAGATGTGAGGTAAAAGAATCAGTACACAAAGCCTTCATTAATCCTAAATTTTCTCAAAAAAGTAACCATAAAGAATGTTTGGGAATATGCAAAGGATAGTAGATATATAAATACAGAAAAGAAGGGAAAGGATAATGGTGTCGAGAAGCAGAGGAGACACACTCAGCTAACTCAGAGTCTTTGTTCCTAGGTGGGAAAATTATCTACCTTACAGGTGAGAAACTCCTTCCTTCCCGCCCCCCTCCTCATCCACCCAAGTCGTCCACCACCACCTCCCTACATACAATTAATGGCTTATATAAGATCTCAGTTGAAAACTAAGTTCTTGATATTGGTTCTAGAGGACCAATGACAAACACTTCCTCACTGGGGTGAAAATATAAAGGGACTGTAATGATGAAGGTTGCATAATGTGAGACAAGGAGACGGAGCTGGTGCTTAAGTCTTTTTCTTGGTGACAAGGGAGAGCTCTGTGAAAGTGGGGGGAAAGGAGGTATCAGGAAACAGCCATGGTACAAAAAGGAAAAAGGATCAATACAATTTTGTTGTAAAGAAAGAAGAGAATAAAATTTCTGGAACAAGATAAACTACTCAAATTCTATTATTATTAATATCATCATATTTGTTTAGACTCTTCAATTTCCACTTTTCTAATGTTTTGACATCAAATGTTTTCTCTTTCTTTCTCGTAGTAATGAAAGGTCAAATTGAAAAAGTTAACCAGGAAAGTCAAGTGTTAAAACCTGGGTAACCCCAAGTACTTTAGTTCTCATTTCATCAGCTTAATTACCAAAGACCTTCTTTGCAATCATCTCCCACATAGACTATCTTCCTTTTTCCTTTACAGATCCTGCAGTGAAATCACCATAACCAACTTCCAGATTTCTGAGTCACCCTCTCCATTACAAGTTCAGGCAGAATGTGCAGCTGGATGTCGAACTCAAGACAAAAAGACTGAGCTATCAGGGGAATTAAATTGCTCCATGCGGATCACACCTTCCCCACCCCCACACCACCCCCACCATCATCACTTTCTCTGATGTGAAAGTCTTTTCTATAGAACTCTGCCTCAGTATAACTAACACAGCTGCTCTGGGAAAGAACTCCTTGCCAAACCAAATCTGCTATGTGGTCAAAGCATTCCAGTTACACAGGGAGCGCTACTTGATTGGCTGCCACTGATCTCAAAAGGACTATTAAAGGTATTTTATCACTGAAGTATTTCCATTTAAAAAAAAAATCTGGTAGGCCCATGGCCCTATGTTTCCTCTCTAAGAAGACCTCTTTTCCTCCAAGGCCCTTGATTTCTACCCAAGTTTTCTGCTGTAGACTGGGTGATCCAGATCTCCCGATGTTGAAGCAGTAAAGAACACCCAGATGTGCACTTTAGAGAGGGCATACATGTGACACTTATCACAAGAAAGGGAGCCAAAGGCAGCCACAGAGCCTAGGGGATATCTCCAAAGAAATGGACCACATGAATTACAACTCTTTTTGATAGCATTTTCTCGATCCCTTAAAGACTAAAGCATTGTAGGGCAGACTGCCCAGGGTAGATTATCAGCAAAGATATGTCCAAAGATAGAGAATATTTTTAAAAAGTGAACCGGAGAGTCACCACTGGAAACAATTCAAACCCAACCCTGAGGGCTAATCTAGGCATGTGGAAGCAGGGATCTGCCAAACAGGCAGCTAGCTGAAATTCAGAAGGAAAAGACCTATTTTGGGGAGACTAGGTTAGGGTAAAGCAGAATGCACAGTGAATTTTATTAGCTTTTCACCATCTTGTCACTGCACACTCCAGTGAAACATGGAATATACAAGTGCCTGCCAAATGACAACAGGAAATCTGACCCTTGCTGAAATTTGCTTCCAGCACATTTTCAAAAACACAACATTGGATACCTTCAAAAGATGGGGCATAGTCACTATGCGGAGCTGTGTAAGGCAGGAGAAGACTGACTATGGCTCGTCACATGGCAAATCGGGACCGGTGGGCTCTCTTCCAACAAGAACATCAGGAAAACCAGATGATTAGGAGGTCAAGTCTGAAACAGTTTTACAAGCATCAGCTGTAGTCATGCACTCAAGAATTATCTCCCCAAATCCATGGATCGTGTTGCAGAAAGAATTGTCCTTTTCAGTTTTAGGATGGCTAGAAATATTTGACTGCCTCTTGGATACTAAATTTTAAGGAGATGGAGATGAAGAAAGTTAGTCATCAGCCAATGAAGCATTTATTAAGTACTTACTATGCGCTACATATTGGAGACAAAAAGAAAGCAGAGAACATACAGCCCCTGTCTTCTAGAAGCCCACCCACATTCTAAAGGGGGAGACACTGTGTAAAGAACTAGATACATAGGAGATATATACAGAGGCAATGGAGTAATCTGAAAGGGGAAGGCATCCGCAGCTCCGGAGACAGGGAAAAGTCTCCTGTAAAAAAGGTGGGCTTTGAACTAAGTCCTGAAGAAACCAAAGGAAAGTAAGGGTCCAGGGTGAGGTGACAGAGAACTCCAGGCAAGCACAGCAATGCCTATAAAGACAAGGAGATGGTGGATCTTGTGTGTGGAACTGCAAGAAGGTCAATGTTTTGACCCTTAGAATTCATGGAGGGGAAGTAAGGTGCAAGATGACAGGGAAGGGGCCAGCTTACAAAAAGCTTTAAATGTCAAAAAAAAGGATTTTACATTTGATTCTGGCAGTAACAAGGAAGTCACTGGAGTCATTCAGCAGCAACATGGTCAGACCTATGCAAAATATAAGTCATCTTGGTAGCTGAATGGCCAATGTGATAATAGACTTATTAACAGCAAGATCAGCGAGCACACTTTCATATTACTCCAGGCAAAATGAGAAGGGGGCCTGAACCACAACTGTGGCTCCATGAATGAAGCATGGGGGAGAATATATGAAAATTGTAGCAAAAGTAAAAACAGTAAGATCTGACAATGGATTAGATGGGTGGGGTGAGCAAGAATGAAGCATCAAGGATGATGTTGAAGCTGCAAACTGGGGTGACTGGGAGGATGGTGTTGCCCTCAACAGTAACGAAGTTTACAACTGAGGAAGGTTTGTGGAGGAAGAACATTCATTCTCTTTTGGATATGTTGAATTTTTTTTTAATTTTATTTTAGTTTGCATCATTCATTTCCACAAGATTTTGAGTTACATATTTTCTCCACATCTTTCCCCTACCCACCACCCCAAAACAGCCAATCCCAGTGTATCCTCCCTCCCCCAGTCTATTCTCTCCTATGTCTTCCCCCTCACCCCT
>JAQQSU010005396.1:0-13811 GCA_028627135.1 Pseudochirops cupreus | reverse complement strand
CACACTATTCTTGTCCCTTAGGTGGTATAGTGGAGAGAGTAATGAACTCAGAAATACCTGAAAAGAATTGCTGCCTCCGAGCAGCTCTGTGATTCTGGCCAAGTCACTTACCTTCCCAGCCTCACCCTGCCCATCTGTAAAATGGGATTAATAAATACCTCCCAGAGCTGTGGTTTGGGTCAAATGAGACCCATACTTTGCAAACCTTAAAACACTATATAACTGTTATTTTTATTATCACTTTTTTATTATCATATTTTTGTTATTTTATTTTATTTATTTTATTATCATTATTTTATTATCATATTTTTATTATCATTCAATATTATTCATTATTATTATTGCCATTATTATTAACGAATGTTATTTTTTCCTCATCAAGTAATAAGGATACCTGTTGTATAGAAGTTTTATGCAGGAAGGGAAGGCAATGCCCTTCCCTCACCCCAACTCTCACCCCTACTCCCCATAAAGTCTTTTAAAAGGAAATTTCAGTGTTTAGTAAAAAATAGAAGGGATGGATCACAGAAACCCATATCCTGAAAAAGGAGAAGAGAGACACCAAAGCACATTTGTATACTTGGTGATAGTTGTGTACTATCTTCTATCCATTGTATTATTTGAGTCTCAAAATAGAACTCACAAGCTAAGGCATTAATATTTTAAGTATTATCATTCACCATTAATACATGTATAAACTTAATGTGGAGAGACTCAGTCATGGTCACATCAGAGGAGGAATTTGAACTCAGGTCTTTCTGAAGTCAGGTCTTGAACTCTACTAGCCCAGGCTGTCTCTCAGATAGAATACCTTAAGGGATATAAAGCACTTTTCACATAACAACCCTGTGACCTATACAACAGTCATCAAAAACATCATAATGGGCATTTAAATAGTGTTTTAGACTTTGCAAATTGCTTTGCCTCCAATTTTAAAATCTCATTTGAGCTTTAGAACACCCTATGAGTTACCTTACATGAACATAATTATTCCTGTTTTACAGATGAAGAAACCACAGTTTAGCGACTTGTTTAGGGTCTCCCAGCTAATCCGAGTCAGAATCAGGTTTTAAATACAAGTTTTCCCTGATTCCAAGTCAGAGGCACCTTCCACTGTAGAGCAGTTAGAAGGAAATACATGTGTGTATTTATATATATATATGTGTGTGTGTGTGTGTGTGTGTGTGTGTATGCATCTGTATGTATATGTGTATATATGTATATATGTGTATTTATACATATATACACATATAATTTAAATATGTATATTTAAATTTATTTACTTTTAGTTTACAACATTCACTTCCACAAGTTTTTGAAAAGCTTTTTTTTTTTAGTGGAGAAAATAATAAAGTTTGAGAATGCAAATGAATTGGGGAGAAAATATCCGCTCGATCTATGATTTTATGAGTCAATGATTTTAGGACAGAATTACCTTGAACCCCAGAACAAGGGTGACCTCTGGTGGTTACAGTTGAGACATGGAAGTCTATGGTCCTGAAGATTCTGAGTGATGAAGGATGGGCACTGAACCCTCTTGTTTTCCCTCAGATTGAAATCGTGACTGTGATGCCTTCTGGGAACAGAGAGCTTCCCAGCCCACCACCACTGCCCCAGGAGCCAGAGGAGGAAGAATCCACAGCCAAACTGATTGATGGCTCCTCCCCACATGGGCCAGATTTCATCGGTGTCATTGGTCCTCAAACCAATGAAGGTTGGTAAATACACAGCTGAATTCTAGATTACAACACGTTAGCCCCCAGTGATACTAGAGGTCTCTAGTTCGAGCAGAAAGAAGACTAGGGTGAGAATTTCCATAGTAGAACAGAGGGGAAACAAGAGATAAGCATGCATTTTTTTTAAAATAGGTAATTTGTTTCTAAAATGTTAATCCTGCTTCTGATACTCACCAGCTCTATCATCTATGGACCCTGGTTTCCTCAGATGTAAATTAAGGGGCATAACCAGATGTTCTCTGGTGTTCCTTTCAGATTTAGATCTATGGTCCCATGACTTTCAATAGAAGTATTTACCTTGCACTGAATATCCCTTGTTAGTGATTGATTCATTTCATCCATTCATTTATGTATTCATTCTTTATTCATTCATTCATCTATCTAGTCTTTTATAGCTTACTTAGCTATCTATTCATTCATTCATTTATCCATCTATTTACTTGTTCATTTGTTCTTTGTTTATTCATCCATTCACACATTAATTAATTGTCCATATGTTGTGATTTCATTAGTGTGAGGAACTCCCAGTGAGGAAACACCTTCTTCCAATGCAGCTCAGCAAGCGATGTGCAGCTTAAGTCTGAGAAAGTTGCTTGGACCACTGAGGAGTTAGGCAAATTACTTGCCACAGCCATCCAGTCAGAGCCCCTGCTGACTATATTTTGATGCAAAATCCAGAATGTTCCCACTGCATAAAGTATGGAGAGAAAATAGAAGTAATTGTGTGTATACACACAGACACACACACATATGTTCTATACAGTTATTTTAAATGAATTAATGTAATATTCACTTTACATAACAAAATCGACTTAAAAAAATTCTGATGGCAAAAAAGCAAGTATCACTTAAAATAATTGGGAGGACTCCATAGAATTAAAATTCCATGTCTACTTTGATTACTTGACCTAAACTGCTTTGGTTTCTTTGCTTGGAACAGTCTTCTTCCCCGAAATTAGCATTTCACATTTTTAAATATAATCATAGGTCATAGTTTCAGTGCTGGAAGGGGCCTCAGAGCTCATCTAGTACAATATTTTCATTTCTGAAATGAGGACATGGAGGTTCGGGGAGGCTGGTGTCTTGCCCAAGGTCACAGGAACAGTAAATTGTAGAGCTGCTATTTGATCCTAGCTTTTCTGGCTCTGCGTTCAGAGCTCTTTCTGATATGACAAAGGAACACATTTGTGGCTTCATTACATAGACAATTATTTATAATTTCATTTATTTCTAACAGGGTATTCATAAGTGGATATAAGGTTCTGGACAGTTAGAGAGCTCAACAATAGGTTACAAAGTAAAAAATGATAATACTTCAATAATCAAAATAAAGGGGCAGCTCGATGATGCAGGGGACAGAGTGTCAGGCCTGGAGTCAGGAAGACCTGAGTTCAAAGTTGACCTTAGACACTGACTAGCTGTATGACCCTGAGTAAGTCACTTAACCTCTGTTTGCCTTAATCCACTGGAGAAGGGAATGACAAACCAGGCTAGTGTCATTGCCAAGAAAACCCCAAATGGGATCATGAAGAGCTGGGCATGACTGAAGGGACAGAACAGAAAACAAAGTAATTAATGCTAAGGAGAATTTGAACTTTTAATGGAGATCGTAGAGTTGTGTCTGGACCTAGATCAGGAAGCTTCATCTCTAAGCTCATCTTGTCCTCCCCTTCATTTTAGAGACAAGAAAGCGGAGACCCCAAAAGTGAAAGTGATTTAGCATCAGACCATAAGCTTTGGTAGTGAAGTGGCACCAAGGGACACAGAGCACCAGATCTAAAGTCATGAATACTCATCTTCATGAGTTCAAATCCAGTCTCAAACTTGCTAGCTGTGGGAACCTGGGCAAGTCGCTTGCCCCTGATTGCCTTGCCCCCCCCCCCAAAAAAAAACCAAAATACTCACATCAATAAACACTAGACATTATAATAAAGATAAAACCTACTAAAATGTGCTGCTACTTAAATCTCCCTGGAATATATATGCCACATCATCCCATTCTTCCTTAGAAAAAGTTTAACTTACCTTGCTTAATTTTATTTTATTTTTGTCTTTTCAGATTTTCCCACCTGTCTCCTCTGCACGTGTATGAGCACCACAGTCTACTGTGATGACCACGAGCTTGATGCTGTCCCTCCTCTGCCCAAGAACACAGCCTATTTTTATTCCCGATTTAATAGAATAAAAAAGATCAACAAAAATGACTTTGCACATCTACGTATGTATGAGTGATGCCCCGAAGTCCCTTTCTCCTTAAATTGATGCTTTTATTGTTGATTGCTTTTGGTTTCTTTGTTTTTTTTCTTTGCTGAAATTAAGTATGCATATAATTACATATATATGCATAATATCTGAGGGAAGCCTGAATATTGTAGGAAATAGTAAAGCATTTGAATGAAAGCTCTCTAGAGACAGAAGGCTAAATTCATTTACTGTCCATCTCTAAGAACAACAATAATCTCTTGATTTCTTCTTTGCTTTTATAGAGGCAAAAAAAAAAAGAATATGCATGGATATTATCTGTTTGCTTTTTCTTCTAGGTGATTTAAAAAGAATTGATTTGACATCAAATTTAATATCTGAGATTGATGAAGATGCTTTCAGAGAATTGCCCCAGCTTCGGGAGCTTGTTCTTCGTGACAACAGAATCAGACAGCTTCCAGAGTTACCATCCACACTGACCTTCATTGACATCAGCAACAATAGGCTGGGCCGAAAAGGGATAAAACAAGAAGCATTTAAAGTAAATATAGGATCTCTCTGTCTCTGTCTCTCTGTCTCTGTCTGTCTCTGTCTGTCTCTGTCTCTCTGTCTCTCTGTCTCTCTGTCTCTCTCTGTCTCTCTCTGTCTCTCTCTCTGTCTCTCTCTGTTTCTGTCTCTCTGTCTCTCTCTCTGTTTCTCTCTGTTTTTGTCTTCTTCCTTCCCATCCTCTCTCCTTTCTCCTCTCCTCTCCTCTCCTCTCCTCTAGTCTCCTCTCCTCTTTCTCAAACATTATCCAGCTCAAAAAAAGAAATATTTAGGAGAAATAAAATAACTCTTTTTTTTTCTTTTTAAAAAAGCAGAACTAGGTATTTTCCTCAATTTAAGGAAAGTACACAATCAAAGAAGGGGTCTTCATGAAGGTCATGGCAATTGTTGTCATCATCAAGAAGCCCTTATTGAATATCCAACCTCTAGCCATTGCTGGGCTCATTTGAAACGTGCACTGTTTATAAAAAGCTACCTTATCTTTGCTGTAGCTATTAGACATCAGTCCTAGTCTAAGACACCCTTGTATTCCCACTGTACATTATTTTCTTTTTCACTTCTTAAAGAGTTTCACATGATATTCTCAGCATTTTGTTCTTTCAGATGAATTGATATTATTTTTCTAGCTCTGTAAAATAAATCTTTTGTAGTTGATTGGTAAAAAAAAAAAGTTTCATGAGAAATGAGAGTAAGAGTCAAATTACAATAGCTCTCACTTTTCACCAAATTCCTATCTTTGTTTTTCTAATAGGATATGTATGATCTTCATCATCTTTACATAACAGATAATAACTTGGACCACATCCCGCTACCACTGCCTGCAAACCTCCGAGCTCTCCATCTCCAGGTAGGCTCTTAGCAAGGAAACAGGTTGGACAAAGAATGATGCCCCATTTCAGAGAGAAAACAGATAGTGAAGGGACTTATATATTCACCAGAAAATACATTCATCCTTCCCCATGATGATTTGGTAGAATGAAATGTCATATTTTTATTTTTTCTTGACTTCTGAATCAGAAGATCTGTGTTTATATGCTGTCTCTATAACTCACTATCTGTTACATTAGACCAATACAAGGTGTTTGAACTGAAATGTCATTTTTTCATTCTAAAAATTAGAAATCATCATAACAGTTATTCTGACCTCCTATTAATTTCTAGTAACACTCTAAAGCCTTAGAAACTTGTCCTTCCATATCTGCCACTGTTTATTTGACATGTTTTTTTTTAGAAAAAATGGGATATTTTCAGCTGAAATGCCCTGGATTTAATATGAGATTTAACATGATGGGGTAGACAGGGAGCCAGCAAGACCTGAATTCCTAACTCTAGGTTCCACCACACTGCCCATTTTTATCTATCCTGGTGAAATCACAGATTTGGTTTAAAAGCAAACAAGTAAACCAACCAAAAAAAAAAACCTAAAATAATAATAGCTTAAGTGATTGTTCCCTATTTCCCTATTATCAAGCCCCCTTTGTGAATTATGACTTCATAAATAACAATAGCTCATGGTCACAAAACACTTTCCATTTTATAAACTGATTCTCAAGAAAATGGTGGTGGTGAGGGAGGTCTATATTTAGTTAAATTTCAAAGTAACCCACAGAGATTCCATGTGAATTATCATGGGTATATGTGGACTAGAGTCAGCATGGTGTTGAGGGTAGAGTCCTCGCCATTGAATCAGGATGACCTGAATTCACATCCTTTCTCTAATATATGACTGGCAATTTGACCCTGGCTATTTAAATTCTCTAATATCTTGGTTTCCCCAGGAAGCTTTCTGAGTATCTAAGTAACAGAGAAAGGTAAGGGTTAAGAACTATATTAATAGAGGAAATTCTTCACTTGGGAGTTCCTGATGCCAAGGAAATCACAGATTTGGTCCCTATGACTATGATATGTTGGGGCGGGGTGATTAAGTACAAGAAACTGGGCTTCCCATTCAATGAACTAAACTCCCAGATTGGAATCTGCTTGAAATTCAGTATTGGAGAAGGAAAAGTTGGAATTTGTAGAGATCAATCTTATGCCAATAAGATGACAACTCTTTGAATACTGTGGGAACCAGAAGTTGTCAACAATAACCATAGAATCATCATTGATTGTTGCATTTTAATGTTACCCCAAAACCCCCCAAGACTTATTATAAATAATACTCCTAGAATTCATTTAAGCGTCACAAGGCATGTAGTCTTCTCCTGTAACAAATAGCATTCAATTAAAGAATCATATAAACTGGTCTCATGCTTTCTTCCTCAGCTGATTGGTCTATGGCCAATTAAATAATAAACCAGTGTTAATTAGGTTCCTAATTTGTGCCCAGCATAAGTGGTTGGCACCAAAGAAATGAACCATAAGACATTTTCTGACTCTTGAGGACCTGGGAGATACAAAACCAAAACATATGAAACTTCCAACATAGTGAAGTTCTTAATGAAGGGATGCTATCCATTAATGCAATAAGAGTCTAGAAAAAAAGATAGATTTCTTCAGCCCAAATAGAGTTCCAGGCTTCTTCCTTATTCATACATATTTTGGACCGTACCTCACTTCAGTTGTTTCTCAATTGTGCCTAACTCTTCATGAGCCCATTTGGGGTTTTCTTGGCAAAGATGCTGGTGTGGTCTGCCATTTCCTCCTCTGGCTTGTTTAACAAATGAAGAAACTGAGGTAAACAGGGTTAAATGATGTCCAGGGTCAGGCAACTAGTAAGTGTCTGAGGCCACATTTGAACTCGTGAAGAGGAATCTTCCTCATTCCATTCTTGGGGTTCTATTCACTGCTCCCCTAGTTCATTAATATAGGGAATTACTTGATGAGGATGTTCCCTATAACTGATGTAGATGGGCACCTTTTCTTAAATTCAAAGTGTTTGAGTGCTGCCTGTGAAGTGAGGTGATTGCCCAGAGTCACGTAGCTCATATGGATCACAAGAGCAACTTGAATTCAAGTGTACTTGCCTCCTAGACCAGCCGGTATACTACTTCTCAAGTCCTATTCTGAAGCCTCATGTTGTGGAAGGGATCTGTTCTCTTAAAAGACACGATTAGGTTAAATAAAAGCTAGAGGACACCAACAAACTAGGAGAACCTTAAGTTCTAAGCCCAGTAGGAGGCGAACATATAGGAGGAACAACCAAGTTGAAAGTATATGTTATTTAACTGGGCCTTAGTTTCCTCAACTGTAAAGATTAGAGAAAGCTTTAAGATACCTTTCATTTCTAAACCTAATGATGATGTTCTCCAATTTCTTTGCGGAAAGTAAGGATTACAGAAGACACCAGGGAACTGAAGGTAGTTCTTTACCATTGTGGGGATTGTGGAGGGAACCTTAAAGCTGTCCAGGATGAGGACAAGAGGAGAAATATGACCTAGGTGCTAAAGTTGCCTACCATGTAGGAATTGGCTCACAAAAAAATGTTTAAGAAATTATTTTAAGACAATGGCCCACACCTGTAATCCCTTCTTCAAGAAGGCCTAGGACAGTGGATAGCTTGAAATCAGGAGTACTGGACTGCAGTAAGGCTTAAGCCAATCATTGAGTGTCTGCACTAAGACGAGGACCAATATGGTCCCTCTAGAATTGGGTGACGCCATGCTCACTGACAAGGGTAACCTGGCCCAGGTCAGAAACAAAGCAGATCAAAGTTCTTTTGCCCATCAATAGTGATTTCAGTCCAGTGAACAACTATCATACTTCCAACCTGGGCAATGTAGACAAGCACTTCAAAAGAGGGGGCAATGTCAAATGTGATGCCCTTGTCATATATATAGTCCAGATTTCAGTTGGGATCATAGGGTTATAACTCTCTAAGGAGGAAGAACTTCCAAGGCCATCCACTGAAAGATGAGGTAATTTAGGTCCAGAAAGGGGAGCTCCTAACGCTACACTGACATATAGACTTTCTCAGATTATCTCGGGGCTATCCTATTAGATTCTTTTGGCAGATCACCCTCAAATGTTTGTTTTCCTGATTCCACAAAAACTTTTCCCTTGGCCCTGCCTCCTTTTCCTTATTGGATCAGTCAAATCCTTTGAGTGCTTGCTTGGTCATCATATCTTTAGGGCCAAAGGAACCTCAGGGACTTTCTGATCCAATTGTCTCATTTCACAGACAAGGGAGCTCAGACCAGGATCCTTTGGAGATTAAAAAACAAAGAAAAACAAAAATAAAAAACAGAAACCAAGGGAAACATTTAAATATAAAAAAAACAGTTATAAAGGAAGTTATTTGCACACTTATATACAAATAATAAGAGTGATAGAAGAGGCATGAAATAGGTTTATGACTATTGATGATGATGAGAGGGAGGAAGTAAGGGGGTGGGGGGGCACGACTGGTAGGGGAAGGTAAGCCAAAGGTGAGATAAGTATGAAGTCTACAGAAATATCAGTTAATATGGTTCAAAGTTGTGTGTCTAGAAGAACAGGTATAGAACAAAGACATCTTTTGAACTTTGAGGATGAGGGTAAAAAATAGCTTATGTTAGACTGGGGAAGATGGGAGAGAACATAAGATTATAAAGGATAGAACATTGACCTTGGAATCAGCACACATGGGTTCAAATCCTGCCTCAGACACTTTTTAGCTTGTGTGATCTCGGGAATGAGCATTTAAATTCCTCAAGCTTCACTTTCATCTATAAAATAGAGCTAATATCAGCTGTACTATTCTCTCACAGAACTTTTGGAGGAAAATGCTTTTCATACCATAAAGGACTATATAAAAGTCATCACTTTGCTTTCTTCTGGAGCAAGGGAAATTAAGGTAAGCACTAGGTTGTCAAAGATAAAGACAAAAATTGGGTTTATAACGTGGCTCTTTGTATTTCTCTTGTAGAACAACAACATTCTAGAGATGCATGAAGATACTTTCTGCAATGTCAAAAACTTGACCTACGTACGCAAGGCTTTGGAGGACATTCGATTGGATGGGAATCCCATCAATTTGAGTAAAACTCCTCAGGCATACATGTGTCTACCTCGTCTGCCAATCGGTAGCCTTGTTTGAGCCACGTTCAGGGCTCAGGCAATGCCATGCGCTAACAGCAAGAGAATTGTGATTAACATGGTAGCACAGAAACAGTTGTGTATTGTTCGCAAATTTCCATTTAGAAATTTGTTATAAGTTAAAATAAACCACAAACAGGTGAAGTGAAAAAAACATCAGAATAGATGATGTCAACATAGAAATACCTAAAGCAGTAGCAAACTTACAGGATGAGAAAATTCAAATAGAAAATATGTAAGATTTTTATGCTTAAAAAGAACTCACACTTAATTTACAATATGTATGATTTAAAGCTAATTATTCAATAAATGAAAAGTTATTAAAAATAATCACATATACTTTCAGTATCTATCCAAAGTTTGTTGTTATAATCAGACTTTTTTGTTTTTTTTCATTAAACAATGGTGTTGTTTCCCCCTAAATCATTACGTGCTGGAGTGTTGTGAACAAATAAAAGTACTGGAAAATTATCCTGCCTTTTTAAAAAATATTCATTATTATGGTGACTCACTGCAACCACTGGCTCTTTTACAATACACCAACATCCCTCAAACAAAGATATTAGACATCTTCTCTGGATGTCCCCCATGCCTCTTGGGCTACTGACCTCCCTCTATTCTTTAAATTTCAACTAACGTCTCTTTTACTGGGCTCCTCATTTTTATTGCCTTCCCTTTACTACTTCCTGTTTATCCTGTACATAGCTTGCTCTCTAAATGTGTTTGCATGTTGTATTTTCCATTAGACTTTAAACACCTTGAGGGCAGGAACTGTCTTTTTGCCTGTTTTTGTATCCCTAGCCTTGCACACAGTAGACACTTAATGAATGTTTATGGTTTCATTAAATTGGGTGGCAGAGTGGATACCACCAAGGCCTGGACTTGGGAGTCAGGAAGACCACATTTATGTATTCTCATTCAAGAGCTGAATAGGTACAAAGCTGAGGGAGCTCCATTTATAAAGAGATATTTGTTGAATGTCCTAGTGATGCATCGGGCAAATCACTTGATCTCTCTGAGCCTTGTTTTCTTTAACTAGAAAAGAAGGAGATGGGAGTAGATGGTTTTGGAAATCCCATCCAGCTCTAGAACTAGGATGAGGGGGTCTGTGTAGTACAATGGAAAGAATACTGCTTCTGTAGTCAAAGGACTTGGGTTCAAATACCAGATCTGATGTGTGACATTGGACAAATCACTTCTCTAACCTGGGCATCAGTTTCCTTAACTGAAAAATGAGAGATCTAGACAAGATCATGGGTATTTCTTAACCAGGGGTCCTTGAATATATTTCAAGAAGTCCCTGATATGGAATAAGGAAAAAAAAAAGGACATATTGATTTCAATATGCTGGGTTTCCTTTGTAGTCCTGTATATTTTGTGTTATGCATTTAACCAGATTCTGAGAAGGAATCTTTAGGTTTTAACTGCCAAGGGATCCAAAAGCTTTTCTACTCTTCCAAATGACTATATGATGTCAAAGTGTTTTTTATACCTACGTTAAAGTTCTCTCTCTCTCTTTCTCTCTCTCTCTCTCTCTCTCTCTCTCTCTCTCTCTCATCTATATTATTATTATTATACTGCAAAAAGTATATAGTAAGTAAAATACTGACAGAATTTGAAGTGGACTATAAAAAAGTCATTCCATAGGAGATGGGCCCTGAACAGAGTATTGAAAGAAATTGGATAACATGAGATTCCTGATATAGACCTAGGAGGGATTTCAAAGGTTGTCTAGTCTGACCTCTTCTGTATAATATGATATGATACAATATGATACAATACAGTACAATATAATACAGTATAATATAATATAAATTATATGACATACATTGCTGGTTAATGTAATAATTATATAATAATATTATAGCAATATTATACCTTAATAATATTATTGTATTATATGATGTGATATGGCAATGTATAATATGACATAACATTATACTATGTGATTTGATTTATATTTTATCATATTATATGAGTATATTATAAGCTTTTATTATTTCTCCCTCCTATTGACATTCATCTCCCCATTTAATAGTTTAAAACCCCACAAAACCCTCATAACAAATATGTAAAGTCCAACAAAACACATTTCCACGTTATCCAAGTTCAAATTTATTATGTCTCATTTTTCATTTTCAGTCAATCACTTTTCTGGCCGGACATGGGTGAATGGTATGCTTCCTCTTCTGTCTTCTAAACTGTTCCAAACCCCTCAATTTACAGATGAGGGAAGTGAAGCTACTCTCCCAGTCACACAAGTAGAAAGGTTCAGAGGTCAACTTGAACTCAGGTCCTCTGACTTCAGAGATGGTTCTCCTTCCACTTTACTGCCAAGGGGCTGGAATGGCGAAGAATGACAGAAAGTACTTTTCCTAAATGTGGACACAACTCCCAAGTTGCTATTTCAGGAGATTTCTTCTTTAACTGTTGGGACCACCATCCTCACCAAGAACGCTAAGAGAACTTTGATCAGTACCTTCTTGTAGTTATGCCCCAACCCTCCTTCCATTAATTCAACCAAGAGTTTGAAGATTAGAATATTTTGCTAAAGAATAAAGAAATACAACAACATGGGGCAGCTAGGTGGAGCACTGAATAGAGCACTGGCCCTGGAGTCAGGAGGACTTAAGTTCAAATCCTTCCTCAAACACTTAACACTTACTATCTGTGTGATCTTGGGCAAGTCACTTAACCCCAATTGTCCTGCCTTCCATCCTCCAAAAAGCAAAAAGAAAAATAAAAGAAATACAACAACACAACAAAAGACACAAGGCTTACAACTATAATGTCTACATGAAAATATCGACAAATTGTAAAAAGTTGTTTGGCCAGGTCTGAAGGGCGTGGCTGAGAGCCTTCTTCCTTAATTCTTTCCTTTCTCTTTCCGACCATGGTCAACTGGTAGGTGCATCTAAGCCATTCTCCAATTGAGCCCTCTTCTCATATATTATCTTGTTCCAGTGCAGACTCTGGATTGTTTAATCAATCAATAAAATTTTAGAAAGGGAATGATGGGCATCTAGGCAGTGCAGTGGCCTGGATAGAGTGAAGGGCCCTGGAGGCAGGAAGACTCATCTTCCTGAATTCAACTCTGACCTCAGATGCTTACTAGCTGTGTGATGTTACACAAGTCACTTAAGCCTGCTTGCCTCAGCTCCTTCATCTGTAAAATGAGTTGGGTAAGAATATAGTGAATCACTCTAGTATCTTTGCCAGAAAACCTTAAATGGATACACAAAGAGTCAGGCACAACTGCTGTGACTGAACAACAAAAGGCAATGATACAGTAGAAGGAACACTGGTTCTAGAGACAACAGAGCTGGGTTCAAATCCTGCCTCTGACACTCACTGGTTGTGTGATTTTAAGCCCTTAACTTTCTTTTTTTTCATAAATTAACTTTTGTGTTTATTTTACATCATTCATTTCCACAAGATTTTGAGGTACAAATTTTCTCCCCATCTTTTCCCTACCCACCACCCCAAAACAGCCATCCCACTGAATACTGCCTCTCTCAATCTGCTCTCTCCTATATCCTCCCCCAACCACCTCTGACTTTCTGGTAGGGCAAGATGGATCTCCCTACCACAGTGCCTGTATATCTTATTTCCCAATTTCATGTAAGTAATAATAATAACAATAATAATTATAAAAAAAATTTGATTTTAAAACTTTAAATTCCAGGTTCTTTCCCTTCTTCCCTCATCCTCCACCCTTACTGGGAAGATAAGCAATTCAATATAGGTTGCACATGTGTAGTAACACAAAACATTTCCATAGTGGATATATTGTGAAAGACTGACTCTATTTCCTTCCTTTCTATCCTGCCGCCCACTTGTTCTATTCTCTAATTTGTCCCTGTCGCTTTGCCAAAGTGAGTGCTTCTAACAACCCCCCTGCAACCTGCCCTCCCCTCCATCCTCCCCCCTCTCATCCCCATGCTCCCTACTCTCCTGTAGGGCAAGATACCCAATTTAGTGTCTAGGTCATTTCCTCCCTAAGCCAAATTCAATGAGAGTAAGGTTGAGCCATTCTTTTTTGCCTTCCTGTTCTTCTCTCCAGTTATCCCTTGCCTCATTCTGTCTCTCCCTGTCTCCTCTCATTATATTCCTCTCTCACCTCTCAATTTCACCTTTTAAATATCATCCCTTCATATTCAATTGATCCTGTGCCCTCTGTCTGTATATACCTGTACACATATACACACACAGTCACATATGCATTCATATGCATATATACCCTCTTATACTGATATATGTGTATGCCTATACACATACATATATGTGTGTGTGTGTGTGTGTATATACATA
>JAQQSU010005395.1:0-13811 GCA_028627135.1 Pseudochirops cupreus | reverse complement strand
AAGTTAAATATTAAAATCATGGAAATTGATTCTTTGAACAGCATGTTCTTATGGAACCAACTGTCCATTGTGAGCATTAGCCTGCAAATCACAGTAAGTTATTTTCTGACTAGCATTATGAACTTGGAATAGTCATTTCTTTGTGAAATCATAGGAGTTAGTGTTGGAAAGAATTCTTCTTGTTGTTCAGTCATTTTTCAGTCATGTCTGACTCTCCACGACCTCATTTGGTGTTTTCATGGTAAAGATATTGGACTGCTTTGCTATTTCCTTCTCCGGGTCATTTGACAGATGGGGAAACTGAGGCAAACAAGGTTAGGTGATTTGCCCAGGGTCACACAGTAAGTGTCTGAGGCCAGATTTCAACTCGGGAAGATTCTTCCTGACTCCAGACCTAGGACTCTATCTACTCACCACCTGGCTACTGGGAAAGAGTTCTAGAGATCATCTAATCCAGGGGTTTTTAACCTGGGGTCTATAAATGTGGTTTAAAAATATTTGAATAACCGCTTTTCAATATTGTTGTGTTACTTTGTAATCCTAGATTTTATATCATGCATTTAAAAACGTCATCCTGACAAAGCACACATAGGCTTTGGCCAGCTGGATCCGTGACACAAAAAAAGGCTAAGGCTTTTTTTTTTAAGTACCTCTGATCCAATGTATCCTTTTAATTTTACAAGTGATGAAACTGAGGCCCAGAGAGAGTGTAAGAGACTTAGGATCTCTGACTCTCAAGTCCAGTGTTCTTTCTAGTACCCTGTGCTTTTCTTCCATTACTAAAATGGGAACAGCAGTGCCCGAGCTTCCTCACAGAACTTTTGAGAGGCTATATAAACATACATGGGAGAAGTAAATATATTTTGAAACTTAAAGGTTTGCAGAGCCCTCGAGATACATTAAATCTTCCCAACAATCCTATGAGGTATACAGGGATTGTTATCCCCTCTTTACTGATGAGGAGACTGAAACTCTGTGGAGCTTATCTGTGGTAGCAGCTATAAGTATTAATGCCAGGATTTGAACTCAAGTCTTTCTGATTCCACATGTAGCACCCTCTTCACTAGGGCAAGCTGCTTAACCTAACTTGGCCTCAATTTCTAAAAGTTCCTTCAAGCTCTAGAATTGGGTGATTCTGGCATCTTGCCCCTCTTGTTTTCATTCCTATAAAACAAAATGCTAGTTTGTTCTATACTCTGGAGAATGTAGCTGGAGCAGAAATAATGACCTTGGAAAGTACTGTGTTTGAGGTAAGGGTTGAAGATCACAGTGAATGGTAAGGAGGGCATATGACAGAAGGTATAACCATAGCCAGTATTAGAAAGGATGGCCAGGGATGTAGAATCACATTGGGGGAACCAGGTCTCAGTGAGTTCCAGGAGATGAAAGGAACAAGAGAAAGCATCAGAGCAAAGTTACCTACCTGACAAGACCTCCAGCTAGGGAAGCCCACCACCTTCTGAGGCTGCTTATCCCACTTTGGGATATATCACTCTTGGGAAGTTTTTCTTGACACGAAACCTCAAACTGGCCTTTTTTCAACTTCTTCCCACACCTAGTGGCCCATCAACAACAACTTCTTCCCAGTGCTCCCAGTTTTACCATCTGGGGCTGAACAAAGCAAATCTAATCTTTCCTCTGTGTGACAGTCCTTCAAACATTTGAACCCAACTGTCAGGTCCTTTCCCATCAAGTCTTCTCTTCTCTAGGTTAAACATCTCTAGTTCCTTTAACCATTCATTTTTCATATGAGGTAAACTCAAGGATCTTTAGTACTCTATCTGTGCTCCTGTGGATACTCTTCAGCCTATAACCAATGAGGCACCCTTAACTGAACATGGTGTTCCAGATTCCACAATCTTACAATGGCAGAATATATGGTGAGACTATTCCTCCTATTCCTGGAAGCTCTGCTGCTGTTAGTATAGTCCAGAGTGGCATTTTTTTGGTTTTGTTTCATTTAATTTCATTCTGCTGCCACATCACACTGTTGATTCATTGAGTTTGCAGTCTGCTAATCTCACCTTCTAGATTTTTTTCCAGAACATCCATGCTTTACCCATATTTTACTTGGGCAGTTGATTGGGTAGGCCGGGCGAGTATCCAAGTGTAAGACTTTACATTGATCCTTATTGTATTTCTTCTTATTAGATTCTCCTCAGTGCTCTGTCCTTTCAAGATCCTTTTGAATCTTGTATGGGTCTCAGGAGCATTCCACTGGGGGCCTTTTTGACATTGAAGCATTGACAGCCACTCTTATTAATGGAGTCATGCCATCCTACCAGCTCATAATCCATCTTGTATTATCATCTTATCACATCTCTTTTTCCACAAGAACAATATGAAATACTTTATCAGAAACTTTGCTAAAATCTAGGTGAACTGTATCCGTAGTGTTCTTATCCTCGACTAGTTTAATAATTCTGTCAGAAAGTGAAATTAGTCAGACAAGACTTGCTCTTGGGGAAGACATGTTGGCACTTTGTAATCTCTGCTTCTCTTGCTATACACCAATCATCATGTTAATGAATTGTTCTAGAATTTTTCAAGAAATGGAATGTTCCTGAGAATTGAACATTCATTGGTCTGTACTGAGAAGATTCTGTTCCCTTCCCCCACACCCTTTTTTTTTTTTGGAAAACTGGAGAGGAATTGGGCAGATCTTCAAATGTCACTGATAGTGTCTTGGGAATCATACCTGCCTCTTCTTTTAGTACCTATGGTAGTTGATCTGAGACAGCTGACTTGCATCCATTAAGGGCAGTCAGGTGTTCTCTTACTGTCTCCCTTACTTATCTGAGGCATCAGTTCCCTGTTGGTCATTTTTGTTGTGAAAACAGACATAAAACAAGAATTGGGCAGAATTGTAAATTATTTTCTATCTTTCTTGTCAGTTCTCTTCATACTATCGACCACAAAGATTCTATGCTTTGAGTGAACCTCCCTTTTCTCCTGTCATTTTCCCTTAAAAAACAAAACCCAAAACTCTCAGTGCTTTTTTGTTATCCAAATTTCCTTTGCCAGTACAATTTTTTTTCCATTCTTCAGTCAAATCCAGTTTTTCCCTCTTCATTGAAATTGTTTGTCATTGTTTTAGTATTTCACTCTGGAGCATCTCCCATCCTTCCTGGACTTAATTCCCTAATCATATTGTAGTCCATGGGATTATACCCATCTTTCCTCTGAACTCTGAAATCTGCTTTTCTAAAATCTAGGGTGCACATTATACTGTGCCCAAATTTCATCTTTCTCTGTCTCAAGTTCTAGGAGAGATTGGTCACTTCCTTTGAAGGCTCACATAATTTCCAGTTGTCTTAGTAAGAATCAAATCCAGAAAAGGATTTTCTGTTGTTGTTTCCTCCACCTTTTCAAGGATGAAATTATCACCAAAGTAAGCCAAGTGTTTGCTTTTGGCAGAAAGAGTGCTTCAACAGATGAGTCTGGATAATTGAAGCCTCCCATCTCTGCTGGATCATTCCTTTTTTGCCAGGCTTATGATCTATCTGCCATTTATTTGCTCTTTCTGTTTGGGTGGTCTGTCATAGTACTCTAATGACAAAATTCCCTCTGTTTCTTCCCTTATTGACCTTTATCTAAATACTCTCCACCAAGCTTCCTCTATTCTACTTCCTGGATTTCTTTACATGACAATACCTTCTTAATCTATAGATGTATCCCATTCTTTCTCCACCCCTCACCCCCCTACACAAACCTTTTACCTATTCTGTTTCTTTTGTATAAACTGTATCTATCCAGAACCATGGTCTGGTCATGGATTTTCCCACCAAGTTTCAGTAACTGCCCATGAGATCAAATTTGCTTCCTTTCATTAGGACTTAGAGTTCTTGTTTGTTGCCTAAACTTTTAGTATTTGGATATAGAACTTTGAGGCCATGATTTTCTTGGATTTTGTCTTCTGGAAACTTCTGGGTATTTCAACTGCTCTTTTTCCTTCTTTGTAGGTTTTCCTTAATTTGAGGTATATTCATATGTGTTCTCCTCCCTCTCCCTTTCCTTTTAGTTTAAAAACTTCTTGATTGGATTGACAAGACATCTAGGAAATGCATTCTTACCAGTCTTTGTTAGCTGTACTTCATGTCTGGCCAGGAATATCCCTGTGTTGTAAACCATGGTCCAGAAATCCAAATCATATTCTCACTGAAAGACATGGAAAATGAAAGGAAGCTTATTACTTATAAAGCATGAGTTCCAGAGGACACAGTGGAAAGTTCAGACACCATGCTTCCAGTCACCCAGGCTTACTACCTTGGTGTTATCCTTGACTCCTCATTCTCACTCATCCTGTATAGCCAAATCAGACTCCAGATTTTGTTATTGTTTGATATCACTATAACACTCCTACTCCCCTGTATGACCTCTTTGCCTCACAAAATCCCTTATATACAATTAAACTATATACATCTACATATGCCACTGTTGTCAAGCAAACATACACACATTGGCTATGTCTGAAAATATTGTGTCTTGTTCTGTATCTTCTGCTGTTGTGTAGTCATTTTTCAATCATGTCTGACTCTTCATGACTCCATTTGGGGTTTTCTTGGCAGAGATAGTAGAGCAGTTTGCCATTTCTTTCTCCAATTAATTTTACAGGTGAAGAAACTGAGGCAAACAGGGTTAAGTGACTTGCCCAGAGTCACACAGGTAGTAAGTGTCTGAGGCCAGATTTGAACTCATAAAGAAGAGTCTTCCTGACTCTAGGCTGAACACTCTATCCACAGTATCACCTTGCTGTTCGTAATCTCTTCTAATCTCTGTACTTTTAATCTCTGACAAGAAATTAGAATCAGGACTTTAGTCTTCTGCAGTGCTGGGTGATCATTGCCTTTTCATAGTTTTTTAATCTTTCAACGTTGTTTTCCTATTCCTGCATTGCAGTCGGACAAATTGTTCTCCTGGTTCTGCTCGCTTCACTCTGAATCGGTTTGGGCAGATCTGCCCAGGTTTCCCTGAATCCATCCCTTTCATAATTTGTTATGACTCAATCATAGTCCATACATATGTACAACATTTGTTCAGCCCTTCCTTGGTTGATGGATACACACTTTGTTTCTCGTTCTCTGCTCCAACAAAAAGCACGGTTATCAAGTACTGCTTGGTAAAATAGGAGGTCTTTTTCTGGTTCTTTTAGTTACTTTTCTAAGGTTGCTTTGTATGTATCTCATTCACACCTAGGTGAATACTTCTTGTCTCTCTTATTACAGCATAATCTCCTTGAAGGAAACCGTATTCTGTTTTTATTTGCGTCGTGAGGATTTAGCACAGTGCTCCAAGCGGTAGAAAAAATGTTTATTGATTGACTAGTCCTTTCCTAGGCTTGGTATGTTAGTGAGGCTTTGTGACCCAATGAAAAGAGTTCTTGCTTTGGAATCTGAGGACCTAGGTTCAGATCCTACCTCTATCACTTATTACATATTGAACCTTGGGTAAGTAAATTAGTCCCTCTGGGCCCCATCTTCATTATTTGTACAATTGGGTTGAACGAAATGCCCTCAAAGACCCCTTTCTAGCTAAAAATCTATGATCCCATTGAAGAGGTTACCCATAAAGAGGATTGGGGTTGCTCGAGACCCCAAAATACCAACACAACGGGTCCTGCCTTAAGAATTCCACCCAAGTCTTCTCAGCCAAAGAAAAATAAGGTTTATTAAAAGTTCATTTAAAGGTCTCCATATTGGGTAGACTCTTAAGGAGCCTAAGTATCTGTGATGCTTGCATTGGGTAGAGTTAGTCTATGACAGAGTAAGTCTGTCACAGAATTAGTCTGTGCTAAGTCATTCTATGGCACTCTCCCAGCATATGGAGGGCAGATGGGGTCTTATGTACAGAGGAATCTAGGGGTGGTCTAGAGGAGGAGTTTGGGGAAGGTCTTTAGGAGGAGTTAATGAGGTTAATGCAAAGGTGGATTGATATTTTGATAGGCTTTCAAGGGTAGGAAGTAGATGGACAATGGAGGACTAAGATAGTAACCGAGGTTTGGGCCCAGCCACAATGAAAAACTTATGGCCTCTGCAAATGCCTCATCAAGTGGGAAGATTGAATCAGACTTCAGGGGATTTCCCAGAGCCTGTGCCTCAAAGATTCAAGGAGAGCCCAAGGGGCTCCCAGAACCTGTACCTCATCACCATGATCTTATGATTCTTCACCTCACTTTTCTCCTTTTGCAGAATTTCATGCTTGGAAGATTACTCAAAGGTCGTCTGGTTCAATACAAACGTATATTTTGACCCTCTTTGCTTCCTTATGTAATATGAGTTCTTGAAATAAGGTCTGTGAAATTGGTTTAAAATTTTTTTGATAATGAAGTTTCAGTATAATTGGTTTCCTTTTGTAATCTAGTTCATTTTATTTTATTTTAGACATTTAAAAACATTATTTGAAGGAGGGGTCTATAGGCCTCACGAGACTCCTAAAGGGATCCATGACACCAAGAAAGGTTAAGAATCCATGATCTATAACCAATCCTTTCCTTTTCTTTCTACTCCATCCTGTTGTTCAAGCATTCTTTTCTTTGTCACACAGATGTTTATCTATTTTCACTATTTGCTTACAAAAAAAGGCTGATTTGCAAAACTCTTTGCCAGGGGTTGGGGGGGTAGCATAGACCTTCCAGGTCTACAGGAAATGGGAAGCAGTTTTTGCTTTTCCTTTATTTACAAGCCAGCTGCAAACTCATCTTTAAAGCTTGCTGAAATGCCTTGTACTTAAAAAAGATGGGCCAAGTGAAGAGCTGGTCTGTGGGGTTATGCTGGTTTGCTAATTGTGATTTTATTCTTAAGTGTTTAGCACACCACAAACCACAGTATATGTCTAAACCCAGTGTTTAGGGAGATTTGTTTTTACCTTCTTTTGTCTCTAAAATTCCAGTGTCATTATGTTGTTGGCAACATGGAAAATAGCATCTGCCCAAGGAAAACAATTAGGCCTCCAATCTTAACGATAGTTGAAACATGACTTTGTCATGGCCTGATAAAAGGCTGTTTCCCTCTACCAAATGTTGCTTCCAGGTGTAGCATTTAACAATGTGTATAACTCTTTCATGGTTTGCAGATGGAGTACTTTTAAAATATCATTGAGTTTGGGGCACAATGGAAAGTCCTTGAAAGGCAGAGGGTTTTCTGCACTAAACATAAAACCATTTTTAGTGACCCACATTGTTAGAAAAGCTCAGTGGGATTACTAAATTTCATCTTTTCTCTTTTGTGTTTGGAGGTGGGAACAGTTTCTGGCAGTCATACATATCATAGTTAGCTTTGTTTGTCCTCCAAACAATTTGTCTTCTGTTATTTTTTCCCCTCTTTTGTAAATTTGGCACATCTGCACAGAATTAAATGTCCTTCCGTGACCTGCTGGAATACATAAATTGAGGTCTTTCCTATCCCCGTCACAGATTCTTTTTCTTTTCTTTCTTTTTTTTTAAAGCGAAAATTTCCTTGTAGAAATTGTGGAAAATATTATTATTTAAGGAAAGAGCCAGTATCCAAGACTCAAGGGGTCTGGTCCCAAGTGTGTTGGAAACTCACACCCACAACCGTTGGTGAAATGTCTACTCTAGGCAAGGAGGCACTGTGCAAGTAACCCATTTTATATTCTCTGAGTTATGTCTTTATCTGGGATCAGAAGTCTTAAATACCTGTGTCAGCAGTGAAGCTGATGATTTGCTTTGTGATTCAAGGGTTATAACTATGGTATTAGATTTGTAGCTCAACATTTTACTTCATTTTCACCAGACCTGTCCTTTGTACAATACACTCTGCTCTGTGGCACAATTAGAACATAGGGGTGGAGATGGGGAAAGGAGGTAACGAGTCATTTGCTTTCTAAATTGAATTTTGTTTCCTTACCTTCCAAAATGGGTTTTATTAGTAGTAATAATAGTAGTTGGCATTTATAGCATTTTGAGCTTTGCAAAGTACCTTACATGAGTTATATTATTTCAGCCTTAGAATAAAATTTGAGATTGGCTTTCCTGGTATTATTCCCATTTCATAGATGAGTACATGAAAGTTCTCAGAGATTTCAAGTGATTCTTCATATTCATACAACTAAGAAATTTCAGAGGCAGGATTTGAGCCTAGGTCTCCCTGATGCCAAAGCCAGCAACCTATCTTCTTCTACATGGTTCCATTTCTCCACACCAGCAATTTTCAAATTTTTTCGTGTTAGTGCCCTTTTTCACTCATCAAAAGTATCAAAGACCCCTGCCTTCCAAGAGCTTTAGTTTGTGTGGGTTTTAGCAAACAAAATTTCCTTTTTGAAATTAAAATACCGTAGTATTATGAAAATAGTTTTGACAATATGGTTTCCTTTGAAATGGTCTTGCAGGAGTGAGGAACCTGTGGCCTCTAGGTCCTCAAGTGCAACCACAGGTTCCCCAATCCCTGGAACTCTTCGGGATTGGTCTCTGAACCCCACTTTGCTCTGTGAGATCTTCTGGGACCTTATTTTGATACTTATGGCACTGTACTCATTTTAAATGGCTCTGGACTGCTGTGGTTTTAGGTTTTTTTTAGGTTTTTTTCTTCCGTTCTTATCAGCTCTCATTCCCCATTGCTGTCAGTGTGTTTGTCTGTAGGAGACCATTACCTTTTTATATGGCTTCTTATTTGATTTAGCTTAGAAACCAGACGCCCAGGCAAGGCAGAACTGTCCGTATAGTATCATTTGGTGGTGTCATAGCTGGCTGAACTATACCTGGGAGAGGTAATTAATGGGTCATTGTCAACCTGAAGAGTAGTCATAGGCATGGCTTCCCCCCCTTCATGGTCTCTAACTTCCTAAAATATAATACACAGGATTGAACCTTAGTGCTCAGCATGTGGTCAGGCCAGGGCAGAGTACAGTGAAACCATCTGCTCCCCTTTTCTGGACATACTTTAATTGATGTGACAGAACATTACTGTTTTTGTTTTGTTTTTGGAGAGATATTGCATATTATTCCATCATTAAGCCCTTTTCATGTGAGCTGTCTAGGCATGTATCCCCTATCTGTGGAACATATGTGGTTGGTTGTTATTATTATTTTAAAAATCTTTTAGAGGAAATTATATTGAGAAAGTCACTCTACAGCTTCTCTCTCACTTGTGAGATCAGAATTGTTATTACATCCGGCTCCAGAGCTAAAATTGTATTTCTGGCTATGATTTGTGGAACACCAGCATCTTAGAAGGATGATTGAAAGGACAAGTAACCTAAAGGGCAGTGGAAAGATATGCTGGGTTTGTATGTACGCTGCAGACTATTGCCAATGAAAATTGGACCTGCGAAGGGATGTAAAATATGTCACCATGGACATGTATGACCAGAAAATTCATATAGAAAGGAGGGAGTTCATTAGAAAAGTAATATGCTTCTTTTATTATCTAAATGGATAGTTTAAAGATTTGACGGACCGATTTCAGACCTTTCAAAAATAGTTCTCATTTATCATCAGTCAGTCAACAAGCATTATTAAGCACTCATATGTCAGGCATTGTGCTAAGCCCTGGGAATACAAGTACAAGCAAAAAGAAAGATAGTACCTGCCCTCAGAGAACTTAATGGGGAAGACAGCCTCCAGAAGGGAGCTGAAAAGGTGGGGATGGGGGCACCTGGCATAGGAGAAGTCCAGAGTACAGCCTGATGATAAATGAAGAGATGGCTGACCCGGGCACCCTCCTTAAATACAAGTCCTGGGGTGGGAAGGGAAGGGGATAAGCATTTCTTGGGCAAGTCACTTAACCCCAATTGCCCTACCTTCCCCTCTCCAAAAAGCAAAAAAACAAACACAAAAAAACCCAAAGGGAGGGACCCCAGGGGGAAGCTACTTCTGAGGAGGCATGAGTTCCTGGGCTTTAGGGATCTTCTTGGATGAAAAGGTATCTGGGGCATGGTGGAGAATTCCAGAGGAGTACATCCTGGTGAGCTGCATGAATAGAGGATTTTACATTTTACACAAAGCACTCTCCTCACTTCACTGTGAGGTAGGTAGTAAAATAGAAAAGCTCCAATTTTAAAGGTGAGGAAACTGAAACCGAGAGATTCCATCATTTGCTCATGATCCACATGGTGTCAGAACTGGGATATGAACCATTGAGTCATAGGATCATAAATCTAGAACTGGTGGTGACTCCAAAAGCCCTCCCCCATTCGAGAAAGTGGCGGCCCAAAGAAATTAAGTGATTTGGTCAAGGTCACATAGGTAGCGAGTCTGTTAATAAACCAAGAGCAAGGTCCCAGTTATTGCCTACCTTGTATTTAATTACTTTGTATGCACTGGTCTTTATCCTTATATTTATACTTTACATGTTTGTATATGTATGTGTTATCTTCCCCATTAAAAATTACAGCTCCTGGGGCAGCTAGGTGGCACAGTGAATAGAGCACCAGCCCTAAAGTTCAAATCCAGAGTTCAAATCCAGCCTCAGACACTTAACACTTACTAGCTGTGTGACCTTGGGTAAGTCACTTAACCCCGAATGCCCTGCCTTACTCCCTCCAAAAAAAAAAAAGTCACTTTATGGTAAATAGGGATTGTTTCATTCTTTGAACTCGTATCCCAAGTGCCTTAAATATAGTAGGCACCTAATAAATACTTGAATGAACATCTGACCTTTAGTGGAAGTGTACTTAAAAATTAATTTTTAAAAATTAATTCCATATACAATTATCCCTAAGATCATTAGGACACATGCAGTTCTAAACACGATGGATTCTACAGTGATTTGTAAAATGAAGGGCTTAGAATTTTCCAAGTTTCCTTCCAGCTCCCTTATCCTAGTTGACTATAAATTAAATATTAATCTGTTGGCCATGGGGGCCTCAAAAAAGCAAATTAATCTTTATTATGCTCTAATATTTGAAGATTTCATGCTCTTGTCAGCGTGACTACTCTTACTTTCAGTGCAGATTGCCAGCCTAGAACCTTGGTAGAGAGAGATGTTTTGAGGTTGCCTTGGCTTCATCAACCTGAAGAGAACCTGGAATAAGCCCCATTGACCCTACTCTGATTGGTCCTTGACTGGCAAGTGTAGAATTCATTGTTGGGCCAGTAAGTAGAATTTGCTGGATCTTCTCCTCTTGCCATGATGAGATGAGCCTTTAGTCTGGTGGAGGAATGTGATACATTCTAGATTTCATTAATGGAAATGTAGCTCTCAAAATAAAGGAGGCAAGAGTCTCGTCACATTCTACTCTGGCCAGACGACACTTGGAATGTTCCGTTCCTTCTGAGTTCCATATTTTGAGACGGACATTGGCAAACTAGTATATACATAGAGGAAGGCAAGGGGACTTTGAAGCCATGCCATACAAGAATTGTTGAATAAACCAGGGCTGTCCCCTGAAAAAAGACAACTTAGAGAGAAAGAGGGGGGAACTTTAGATGTTTGGAGTACACTTATTTGAAAGAAGGAATCAGAATTATTTTGTGTAGTCCTAGGGGCAGCTAGGATGGAGTGCCAGGTCAAGAGTCAAGAAGACTCATCTTTCTGAGTTCAAATCTGGCTTCAGACATTTCAGACTGTGTGATCCTGGGCAAGTCACTTAACTCTGTTTGCCTTAGTTTCCTCATTTATAAAATTATATGGAGAAAGAAATGGCAAGGCACTCCAGTATCTTAGCCAAGCCCAAGTGGGATCAAGAAGAGTTGGGCATAACTAAAACGGACTGATTAACAACAACTATGTGTAGTTTTAGAAGGCTGAACTAGGGTCCATAGTTGGAAGTTACAAATAGGTGCTTAATAATTGGATTGGGCAAGTTAAAGGAGAAAAGATTTTGTCTGAATGTGTGGTAGTAGCATCATCTACTAGACCAGTGGTTCTCAACCTGTGGGTTATGTTCAATTTGTAACAATGAAAATAATCCTGCATATCAGATATTTACATTACAATTCATAACACTAGCAAAATTACAGTTATGAAGTAGCAACGAAAATAATTTTATGGTTGGGGGTCACCACAACATGAGGAACTATATTAAAGGGTCATGGCATTAGGAAGGTTGAGAACCACTGTACTAGACCAAATAGACGGCTAGTTTTTTCCCCAGTAGACAGGAAGGAAGGAGGGGGGACGACAGTCATAGCCTTAAGTTGTTTATGGGGTTTCCTGATCACCAAGCACATAAAAAGCTTATCGGATGAAGAGTCATGGCTCCTCAGATTGGACAGATGTCTTCCTTCTATGCATCCTTCCTGCCTCACACACCCTTCTGATTAAAGGTGTTTTCATATGGAAATAAGGACAGCTATATTTACCTGAATCCGGGCTGTAGCCTTGCTGAATATTTTTCCTGTGGTCTCGTTAAACACATTTCTTTTTTGTCCAATGTTAGATGGTCTCTGGGGGTGTCATTCTGTTCCAGTCCAGTCCAAAGTCTGAACCATCAGACTGGCCTGAGTCTGGCCTGGCCTATGACACCATCTAGGCCGGGAGAGTAGCAACATGACACAATGGATAAGAAGACTAGAGTTGGAATGAGGAAGGCCTGGGTTTAAGTCCTTCCTCCAACACATGCTAGTTGTGGGAGCTGTTGGTCATTTGACCTCTCAGTGCCCTTAGACAGCTCTCTAAAATTAGAAGTCACATAGGAATTGCTGGTCTACCTCAGTGGAGGGGAGTTTCTATGCCCAGTGTTTTATATACCAATGAAACCACAGGTCCAGACAAAAAAGAACTAAAGCTATCCCTAAATGGAATGATTTGTCTTGTTAAGTAAGCATTGGGTTTCTCTGTCAGTGGAAGTATTCAGACAAGGCTAAACATTATCTTGGAGGGGATTCCTTCATGGGATAAGTGGTTGAATTAGATGACTTCCTTCCTTCCTCCCTCCCTTCCTCCTTCCCTTCCTTCCTCCCTTCCTTCCTTCCTTCCTTCCTTCCTTCCTTCCCTCCCTCCCTCCCTTCCTCTCTCTCTTTCTCCCTCCTTCCCTCCCTCCTTTCCTCTCTCCCTCCCTCCTGCAACCAGTTAAGTGACTTGCCCAGGATCACACAGCTAGTAAGTGTCTGAGGTCAAATTTGAACTCTGGTCTTCCTGACTCCAGGGCTGGTACTCTATCCACTGCCCACAGAGCTGCTTCTGAATTGGATGATTTCTAAAGCCCCTTCTAACCTAAGGTGCTGTAGAAATCTGTAAAATAAGAGTAAATCGCCCCTGAGTGAGGAAATCTATACATACCCTCTTAATAAAGTATATGATCTTTGATACCTGGGTTGTGTGACTTCTGTTTTGTTTATCCAGAGGTATATTTTCCCCTTACTTCCTGGTCCTCCCCTCTATTTCACATAGTTAAGTTTTGGGGACAGGTAATAGGTGACCTTATGAAGATTCTGCAACTATTTTTGTATTATAAAGCTTCACCATTGTCAGCTGAATAGTTTTCTAGTCACAAGAAGGGAGAGAGTGTTGGGATTTTTTTTAAATCTATTCCAACCTTTAAATGTAAAAATCATGTAATTTCTTTACCTGCAGAATCAGTTGAGTCTTCTTTCTGGATGCATTGGACGTAGAGTGTTCACATTATTTCCAACAGATCTGAGTGTCTTGAGATCCCTGTGGTTTTGTAGCCCTCTCACCCTTCTTTCTAGATTTGTGACTCTTTTGAAACTATTGCTTTTATAAGTTGTGTTTTGTGTGCATGAGCACTGGACAACTCTACCTTGATGGCCCCTTGGCATTTTAAACTCAGAAGGAAGAGGAAATGGGATTTCATGGCAAACAAAAGCCAAAAGAAGACAGTGGACTAACAGCAGACCTGAGCCATGGCTGTGCCCTTGTTTTTATGGGACTTTGGGACAATCGCTTGACTTC
>JAQQSU010005394.1:0-13811 GCA_028627135.1 Pseudochirops cupreus | reverse complement strand
ATTATTATTATTATTATTATTATTATTATTATTATTATTATTAACTACATCGAACTGGAACTTGTGATACACAGGCACTGTGGTTGGGAGATCCATCCTGCCATACTGAAAAGTCAGAGGGGTGAGGGGGGAAGACATAGGAGAGAATAGATTGGGGGAGGGGCGATACACTGGGATGGCTGTTTTGGGGCGGTGGGTAGGGGAAAGATGGGGAGAAAATCTGTAACTCAAAATGTCCTGGAAATTAATGATGTAAACTAAAATAAAATAAAAATCAATTAAAAAAAAAAAAAAGAAAACCCCTGTGGGCTCACGAAGAGTCAGACATGATTGAAAATGACTGAATAACATTAGTGATTTAGAGCATTTTTATATGATTGTTGAGAAGTTGTATTTCTTCCTTTAAAAACTGCCTATTCATATGCTTTTTATTTGTCTATTTGGCAATATGTTTTAGTTTTTAAATTGATTCATTTTCACATATATCTTGCATATAATCTTTTTAGAGAAATTTCCTATGATGATATCACCTATTTCCCTTCTAATTTTAACCACTAATTAGACTTTTATGAAAGAAACTTTGAATTTTTTAAATCAGAATTGTTCTTTTTTTCTTGTGTAATCCTATCACTTTTTAAGTGATGAAAATTATGCCTCTCCAGATATCTGAAAGGTAATCTCTTCCTTGTGCCTGTAATTTGTCTCTGAAGTAACCTTTTATATTCAGGTCATGTATATATGACATATTTCTGCTAAGTACCATTGGGTGTTCTTCAGCAGTTTTCGTCAAATAGTTGAGGTCCTTCATGAAGTAACTAGGTTCTGTGGCTTTTGAGAACATTATGATTTTGTTTCTGTGTTATGTAACTGATCCTTGCCACTGATGGAGCAATGCCAAATTTTTAAATAATTCTTGTTTTGTATTACATTTTGAGATATGGAACTGACAGCCCCAGCCCTTTTCATATTGATATGAAATTCTTGACCTCCATGTGAATTTTCTTTTTTTTTTTAACATTCTCTAAAATAGTCTTTTGTTAATTTAATTGGCATAATAGTGAATAAATGAATGAATGAATGAATGAATGAATAAATAAATAAATAAATAAATAAATAAATAAATTTAGGTAGTGTTGTCTTTTCTGTTGTTAATTTGCTTGCCCTACCCTTGAGCAATTTATGTGCCTCCAGTGAGTTAGGTCTATCTTCATTTCTGTAAAATGTTTTATAAGTAAATAACATAGCTCCTGGTTGAGATACTTCTAAACGTTTTGTAGCTTCTTTAGATTCTTATTTTGTATAAAATTTCCTTTTCAAGTTTTTCCCGCTAGGTTTTGCTTATACCATACAGGAATACTGGTGATTGATGTGGATTTATTTTATATCTGTCAAATTTTGTTGAATTGTTATTTTTTTATCTAAAGGCAAATACTTAGGGATGTTATGATACTTGTATTCAAGTATTTGAAGAGCTGACATGTAGAAGGAGAATTTAGTCTGTACAATTTGACTTCAGAGGACAGAATATGGATAAAAGTTGCAAAGAAGCACCTTTATGTTTGATGTCAGGAAAATAAAATAAAACAACATTCCTTAGATTAGAAATGCTCAGAAAGGAGTATGCTCTCTCGGAAAATCATTGATTCTCCTAGTTGAAGTTCTTCAGATAGGGTGGGATGAGTCTTGATAATTGGTGAGTTGTTGTTTGGGCTAAATAACCTATAAGCTCTTAAATTCTGTAATTCTTTAATTCTTCTTTAGTGGGTAAGAGTGATAGACTTGGGATCCTGAAGTCCTGCATTGAAATCCAGCCTTAGGCGCTTGTTTAGTAACTGTGTGACCTTGGGCAAGTTACTTAAACTCTCTCAGCCTCATCTGTTAAATGGGGATAATAATAGCACCTTTATCCCAAGGCTGTTGTGAGGATCAAACAGGATTAGTTCTGTAAATTATTATTATTGTTATTGTTACCATTATCTCACACTACTCACCTCTTACATTATGCCCTTAGCTAAACTGGACTACTCTCTGTCATTTCCCCAAGTTCATCTTTAACTTCTCTGCCTTCTCCTATTTTTCTCATGGCGTTTCTTGTACTAGTAACACTATCTTGTGTGAACTGCTGAATTCCTAACTGTCCTTAAATGCTTAGCTTATATCACCATTCCCATCCTTTGCTGATCTCAATTGTCCTGTCCCCTTACTTTGAAGTCAAACCGAATTTTCCTTCCTATCGTGATGTCTTCTAGGATTTCTGTTGTACATTTTCGCATTGTATTTTTTAATCTCTTCCTTTTCATACACCTCTAATTTCTCTTTCCTATTAGATTATATGCTCCTTGAAGGTAGAACTCTATAATCCCCATTTTTATGTTCTTCTCTGCAACTAACACATAGTGAATACTTTATCAATAAATGTTTGTTGGATAGGATAAGCACGATTTGATTGTCAGTGAAGATCCTAGATTATATCATGTCACTGACATCCTTGTCTTCCAGATAACTCATTTGAGCTTCCTTTAACTCTTTGTAAAAGGGGGTCAGATAGTTCTTGTTTCCTGTTTATCTTAAGAAAAAAATTAGAATGGCTAAATTCATATTTTTAACTTTCAGGAAGCAAAATTTTGTTTCAGTAGTAATATTATCTGAATCATTCTTTCACACAATACTGACACAAGTTACTTCCTCACACAGTATTTCTATTGGGTGGATATGGAAGTGCAGGGAAACAGTGTGGTCCTAGTGATATGACTTACCTCCTCATGCAGTATTCCTATGATTATAGATTTTCTTTAACATTCACCAGAGAATGTGTAGTTTTGTAGAAATAATTCCTTAAAAATTAGAATTGGGCAAACGGAAGCTAATGACTATATGAGACATCAAGAATCAGTCGAAGAAAATCAAAAGAATGAAAAAAATAGAATATAAAATAACTCATTGGAAAAACAACTGACAAGGAAAATAGATGCAGGAGAAATAATTTTAAAATTATTGGATTACCTGAAAGCCATGATAAAAATAAAGCCAGACAGCATCTTTCAGGAAGTTTTCAAGGAAAACTGCCTTGATATCCTAGAATATCCTAGGGTAAAATAGTAATTGAAAGATTCCACTGATCCCCTCCTGAAAGAGATCCCAAAATGAAAATTCCAAGGAATATTGTAGCCAAATTCCAAAATTATCAAATCAAGGAGAAAATACTGCAAATAGTCAGAAAGAAACAATTAAAATATCAAGGAGCCACAGTCAGAATTATGCAGTACTTAGCAGCTTCTGCATTAAAGGATCAGAGGGCTTGGAATATGATATTCTGGAAGGTAGAGGAGCTTGGACTACAAGCAGTCTTAATATCTCATGGAATAATTAGCTTCCACTTGCCAATTCTAATTTTTAAGGAATTATTTTCTTCAGTGAGCTTTTGTACCTCCTTTCCTATTTAGTCAGTTCTGCTTTTTCAGGAATTCTTTTCTTCGTTGGATTTCTGTGTGTCCTTTTCCATTCAATGTACTCTTTTTTATTCTAAAATTTTATTTAGTATTTTGTTTTTCCCTAGTTACACATAAAAAAAATTTAACATTGGTTTTTAAAACTTTGAGTTCCAAATTCTCTCCTTCCTCCCTCCCTGACCTTCACCCTTCATTGAAGAGACAAGCAATTTGTTATAGCTTATACATGTGTAGTCATGCAAAACATTCATAATAGTCATGTTGTGAAAGAAAACATAGACAAGAGAAAAAAACTCAAGGAAAATAAAGAAAGTAAAACAAAAGTATGTTTTAGTCTGTATTCAAATACTATCAGTTCTTTCTCTGGGGATGGATAGCATTTTTCATCATAAGTCCTTTAGAGTTGTCCTGGATTGTTGTATTGCTGAGAATAGCTAAGTCATTCATGGCTTATCATCTCACAATACTGCTGTTACTTTGGACACAGTACATTTCACTTTGCATCATTAGCCTATGAAAGTCTTTCCAGACTTTTCTGAGGACCTACTCTGTTTTTTAAGGTGTTGTTTTCTTCAGCATTTTTTGTGCCTCTATCAAGTTGTTGACTTTTTTCATGTTTTATTTTTATCACTTGTCATTTCTCAAATTTTCCTCCCTCCCTCCCTCTCTCTCTCTGTCTTTCTCTCTGTCTCTCTCTCTCTCTGTCTCTCTCTGTCTCTGTCTCTGTCTCTCTGTCTCTCTCTCTGTCTCTTTCTCTGTCTCTCTCTCTGTCTCTCTCTGTCCCTCTGTCTCTGTCTCTCTCTCTCTTTCTCCCAGAAATTCTCTTTGGGCCTGAAACCAATTCTTATTTTTTTTTGAGGCTTTTGATGTAGCAGTTTGGTTTTGTTGTCTTCTTCTGAGTTTGTGTTCTGGTCTTCCCCATTACCATAGTATTCTATAGTCACGTGGGGGTTTTTTTTGCTCATTTTTTCAGACCATTTTTTACTTTTAACTTGCACTCTGCTCCTGGAGTAGAAGGGGCACTATCCCAAATTTGAAGTGGCTTTTTTTTGTGCACCTGTTTACAGAGCTAGTTCTGGGGTGCTGTAAGTTTTCAGTTCCTCTGAGTTGGTATGATCTAAGGAGAGGTGTGTTTATTCTTCTCCAAGCTTGTGCTCTGGTCTGTGAGGGACTATAAGCTGTCTTTTTTACCCTGTAACTATGCCCAGAGTCCTGGATCCCCTGTAGCTGCAATCTCTGGGGTGCTAGTGTTTCTTCTCACCCTGTTATCTAGATCTGAGTATGGGCCATGCAACATAGTCCTGTATCTTGTGCCAGTAAAGGGCACTGTAATCTCCTTCTCATTAGTTGTCTAACCCCCTTACCATGTGTGAGCTGAAAATTCTGGAAGCCATTGCTGCTGATGCTGATTCAGTCACCCCCAAGCCCTACTTCTGGCTTGCTGGGGCTCAGCCTATACTGGTGCAGCCTGTGTTGGATTGTACTCTACTTTCACCCCTGTGTGACAAATCTTTTCTGCCTACTTTCTGAGTTGTCTAGGGCTGAAAAATTGTTTCACCTTATCCTTTTGTGGATTCTGCTGCTCCAGAATTCATCTTTAGGCATTATTTAAAGTTGTTTAGAAGGAAATTTGAGGTAGCTCAGGTGAGTTCCTACCTTTTCTCACCATCTTGGTTCCTCCCCCTGTGCCCTCTATTTTTCCCCCTTGGGTCACTTCTAATTCATATTTGCATTTTCTAAGCAGTTACAATGAATTCTTTTCTCTTCAATTTATATTTGTTGGAGCAAAGCAATACACTGATGTCCCAGAGACACCTTGATAACCATCCCAAAGTAATGCATAATTATTGCAAAATGTGTTCCCATTGTTCAGGACCTAATAAAGACTATAACTATGATTTCATTTTACATTTGGTATTACAAGAGATAATTTGTCCTTTAATTATAAATATTAGTCCTTCCCCTCATTTCTTTGATATTAAGCATTTTGGCTTTAGACGGATAGTTACAAGGGGATGAGTAATAGGAAAGAACCTTTCAGTAAATAATTTTGAGGGCATTGTGGGAGTAGAATACATTTTAACTGTAGTTGTTTCTGCAAAGAATGAAATCTCCAAATTTCACATTAAAATATCCATGAAAGACTATTAATTAACTTTAATTACAGTCCCAAGTATTGAGCCTCTACAAAGTAACATAAGTTTAAAGATTTGCATTTGCTCTAGAGGCCAATGTGCTTTGATTTTAGAGATGTAACGAGTTGAAATAGAATGATTGAAAAAGCAAATCCCCCCAAAAATCCATTACCTTTTCAGAATAGCTGAAATGCCTGTGAAATCTCACAGTTGTACAGTACTAAATTATTTAGTTGAAACAGAACAAGCACATACTTTGTCGACAGTAAAAGGAGAACAGTCTGAGAATTGTTTCTTTAATTTTGGTGGTTTAGAATAAATTTTTGGTGGACCATTTAAACCCACCTGTAACCTAGAACTATTTACCACCTTTAAAGTTTACCTTGGATGGTGGTACCTACTCTACTCTTAGCTGTTTAGTCCTTGCCATTTGACTTATAAAGAAGGACACAGGAGCCTTGGAAATGGTAGGTGAGGGCTTGAATGTGGTTCCAGCTTACTTATAGCTAGGTGGGGAGTGTGGTGGTATTGGAGGGGATATGTGGATGGGCAATTGAAAGGGAGAGAATATGCAGCCAGAATTTTGCATTATGCTCTCAAGGACAGTACAAAATTATTTTCTTGACAGTAAGATAGTACCTCCTGCCACCATCTCCACCTTCCTTCCCACTCCCCAACCTAACCCTGTGCTTGCTTATGGAAATATCAGAATGACTCCAAGACTGTGAACCTGAATGAATATAAGAATGGTGGTACCTTGATAAAAACATTCAGTTTAGGAGGAGGAGGGTCTTTTGCAGGGGGAAATAATGAATTTTGTTTTGGCCATGTCATGTTTGTTATGCCTTTGAGATATCCTGACTCTTGGAAAATAACATATCTTTGCCCCTGCATTTGGGGTGAAGGAGTGTCCTAGGCTTCCCCAGAGATGCTTGGGTACCTCCGGTGGTCCTTGGAGGGTCACTGAATGAAAGATCCTTTTGCTTTCCTTGGAGCGATTGCATGGTATGAGCTCATGGAGATTTGAAGTCTGTTTTTGATTCCATCTGAAGTAAGTTGACATTTTCTTTATTTTGCTTTTGGCATGCATGATCACATATCACCATACGACTAATTCATCAAACTAGGTCACACAATGGGTTATTAACCAGAGGAGGCGGTAAATATCACACAATTCCTCAATGTGTAATTGAGTAGGCATTTTGAGATAAATAACATGAAGGATGCCCTTTAGGTAAAGTTTAATTATCTGTAAAACAGCCACAATTCCAATCACCAAAGTTTTCAGAAAAGCAAAGAAGCAACTTCATATTAATATTCCATGAGTCTCTCAGATCCCAGCCTAGTTTTGGAACATGATAGTATATCAACGTGAGTGCCAAGAAGTGTTCTTCTTAGCTGTAATTCTGTCTGTATTACAAAAACATGTTGGTTTTACATTTTCCTTTTGATTTTTTAAAAAACTTTCTACACGTGACTTTGGTAGCAAGTCATGACTGGTCCCCAAAGTGATATGGGCTTGTCTGGACAAGCAAGGGCATAATCACAGCCTAAAAAATCATTTTCTTTCTTTCCTTGGCTGGGATGATTATCTGGAACATGTTGCAAATTAGCTGCCATTGATGGAAACCTCTAGAAATGACTTCAAGATTAATGAATGCCCTTCAGTCATTCCTTTATTAATTATCTTGTTCTCTGAGAGTTCAAGGTTATAATTTGTCCTATCCTTTACAAAAACTATATTCAGTTCAACTGAAATCTACTCTACAACCCAGCCAGACGTGATACAGAAAGATTAGTTTTCAGTTTGGTTTTGGTGAAGTTGGAGGCTAGCCTGTTAGCTTCCAAAGGACTTGAATCTTCAGTCTCCACATCTGTAAAGTGGGGATCACAGTTACTACAATATCTCTCTCATTGGCACTGCGAGGTTCAAACACATTAACGCTCTTTGACCGCCTTAAAATGTTAGGTTTCAGCTCTTCTTAATATTATCATTGCTTTCATCATCCTCATCATCTACATGTTTCTATTGACTTTAAGTCCCAGTATAACCCACATTGAGGAAGCTATGGAGCAGCAGGAGAAATATTAGCTTTAGAGTGGAGGGACCTGGATCATAGTCACATTTGTACCGCTTACTAGCAATGTTTTCTTTTTTTCCCTTTTAAATTGATTGATTTTTAGTTTACAACATTCAGTTCCACGGGTTTTTGAGTTCCAAATTTGCACCCCCTCTACTCCTTCTCCTCCCCCCACCCCGCCCTGCTCTAGCTATGTTTTCTTGAGAAGTAAGTTGACCTTTTTGAGCCTCAGTGTTTTCATCTTTCAAATGGGAGATAATAACAGTTGGAGTAAGTACTCCACAAGGCTGTTGTGAGGACCAGATAAGAGAGTGTATGTAAATGGAAATTTCTGTCCAATGATAGTTTTAAGTATTGTTGCATCCTTTTCTTTCCCTCAACACAAACTAATTTTGGGCAAAGTACTACGCCAGGCAGGAATGAGAGAGATTAGAAAATAAGTAGAATTTATATACCGGTCAGCTAGCCATGGATGATTTATGCAAAATGGCCTACTCCAGATTTTAAGCCAGTATCAGGTAGAATATAGTGTCCAACTGGGGAAGCAAGACTTGACGTGTTTCCTTCACTGGGACTTGTACAAGAATGAGAAGTGTAGAGGGGGAAAGTGGACACTGGGACCAGACCCTGGGAGCCCTCTAGGGCTTCAGGTTATGAGAATTATCCCATGGGCCCAGATGGTACTGAGTGTGCTGCCCAAACTATGGGAAGCAGCATGTTTTCGTCCAGAGGTCCTCATTAGCAAAGGCCCTGAGGCTAAGAAGATGCTGTCTTCTTTCTCCTTGCCCAGTGGCCACAGTTGGGCCCAGTTCTGGACTAGCTGTTGGAAGTGGCCCCTGTGACTCCCAGTTGGTATTTAGAAGATTCCCCAAAGAATATACTGTCTCTGGTATTCAAAGACAGTTTGAGGTGGGCTGCATGCTGCTGGGATGTGGGCCTGACATGGTCTGAGCTCAGAGCTACAGGGCCTGCTATTCTCAATATGGGTGTTAAAGGCAGTTGCTTTCCTAGTTCAGGCTTGCTGATGTACCCACCATCAGTGCCTCTATTTTCTTTTCCCCCAATGCACCAGCTTTTCTATCTGCCCCACAGGGAACCTCAAGATCTGGTCTTTCTTTCACCATGTGACCAAGCCATGTGTTGGCCAGCCAAGTGCTCAGGCACTAGTATGGCTGGGGGAGATGTTGTGGTTCTTCTCATTTTGTTTTCAGATTATGTTAGTCTCCTGGTCGGGAGAATGGAAGTTGCAGGGAGGGGCCCACTGCCCTGGGCTCTAGGGGTTAGTGGGGGGTGGTGAGGGACTTACTTGCTTGGTCCTGGTTGTAGGTAAAGCTCATCTTCAACTTCTGCAGCTTTTGGAATTAAATGGTAGTTTGGCTGAGGTCTCCAGATTGTCCAGCCCAGACAAACCCTGTTGAATATGAGCAGAACCGAAGGTGGTGTTGGGATGGTAGCATGATATACAGAGAACTCGGAGATGCCACCCTCAAGGCAGCAGAGACTCTGTTCTAGGGGTTCTATCTACCCAAGCTTAATCCCTTTTTTTCTCTACCATAAGCCCTACAATTTGGAGAGGACCCTGCCAGGCTCAACATGCCCTCCTCCCCTTGCTTAAAATTCAGCTCAGGCAAACTACTGCAAGAGTGTGGGGGAGGTGGTTTGTGGGAGGGGGAAATGTGGGGGTGCAGTGAAGAGGCCTTTGCTCCATTAGCTGGATTCATGAGAGTGAATTCTTCAGGCTAGTCTTCATTCCTGCAAGGAGGCTTTTATACCTGGAGCCTGATGAGGAATTTGGATACACTGTGAATTTATTTGTGAGGTGTTGCACATACTAGCTGTATATAGGAGATGGTCTAGTTATGGCCTGTGAACTTACTTCTCCCTTTGTCCACATTTGCTGTGGGGTTGCATCTCAGGCTGATCCACTGGCCAAAGAAATGGGACCCATTACCCCAAAGCTTGTAACATTGGACACCTGTCTTCTTACCTTGATGAACTTCAAAGTTTTTTCCTGTCTGATAATGTGACAACTCCAAGCATGCCTCAGTGTTTTTATTATGGTCTTTCCTTCCTTTGAATTCTTAGCACAGTGTCTGGTGTAGAATAGATGCTTCACAAGTGTTTGCTTCCTTCTTACTTCCTCTCTGAACCAGAATGCTGAATCTCTATCTTACGATAGCCCCATGTCTATCCATCCCTCTCTATGCCTCATTCCTCCTATAATTCTTTTTCACTCTCACCATGACCTTTGATCACTCTGTGTCTTTCTACCTCGCTAGTCCATCATCCCTGTTCTGACCTCATTCTCCTCCCTTCAGCAACTTGACCCTATAGTTAGCCAGTTCCATTTTGTACTGTCCTCTACTTTTAGGCTCCTCTCCCTCTTATCCTATTGCTGACAATCCCTTTCTGACCCTTAACCCTAGATCATTCCTAGAACCTCCTTCTCTGCTCCTATATGCTACTGAAGATCCCCCAAAGACCTCCCATAACCATGCCTGCTATGACCACTACAGATTTGTTTGATCTAAGATCAACTGGGCCCCGACTAATGCTCCCAAGTGACTCCCTGTTGCCCTCTCCATTGCATCTGTTCCAATTCTCCTGTTCTCATTTCAAGTCACCTTTACCACTCTTCCCCCTTCTCTCTCACCAAACGACCTTTACTTTGTTGAGAAAATTGATTTTGTTCATCTTGGGCTCTTTCTTCTCAGTTCTTCAGCTCAAATTTCCTCACCATGACCCTGTATTATTTGCTCTTTTGCTCTAATACCTTAGTAAGAGGTAGCCCTCACCTGCTCCAACCCCTCCATTTGTGCCCCTGATTCTCCCTCTGTTGTTTCCTTTGACACTTTGCGTCTTTAATCACCTTCTCTCTTTTCAATCTTCAATTTGCTTTACTGATTATTACCATGCTGCCTTCAAAAAATATGGAGATGGCCTCCTTCCTTCAACTTTCACTTGAGCTTACCACATCCTGAAGCTATTGCCATATATCTCTCCTCCGTTTTACAGCCAAGCTCCTAGAAAAAGCCATCTGTACTTGTGGCATCTATTTCCTCACCTCCTGCTCCCTTCCCCACCCTTTCCAATCTGGCTTTCAGATACACCACTGAACTGAAACTACTCTTTCTGAGGTTGCCAAAGATCTCTTTATTGTTAAGATCCAGTTGCCTTTGCTGTCTTTCTTGAGGGTGCTCTTTGCTGATGTGTCTTATGTGTTCTCCCCATGTGAAGGGGAAAAACGATTATATAAGCAAAGTCTAAAGAAGCTTCTCAGCAATATTTTACTCTAAAAGTTTTAATGACATGGAATTTTGGTCATGCCATGCTGGAAATTGAAGCTTTGGTCTCAGATCATAATTGGAAAATTCATTGGTCAACAGCAAGAGACTCAAATGACAAAGATTGAACAACTTAGTCTCCCTTCAAGGAAATGTCCCAAAATAGGATTAGTTATTTGCAGTTGCACACTTCTTCTTAATTACCTGGGGAATAAAATACTCTCACCTCTACTGAAATAAAAGACAAATAATATAGATTGAGTATTTTGTTGAATCTAAGTGTAAACACCACAATGAACACTAAGTTTTGGAAATATTGACCCCCCTGTCACCAATTTGATTTTGTGGTTAGCAGTGATTAATTTGAGAAAGCTTACAAGTTCATCTGCTGTATTATAGTGATTTAAAATGTTCTCATACTGATGTAGAGGCTTGTCAATAATCTGACAGCACAGCTCAGGAAAAAACCACATTTCAAGCCATTGAAAGTTTTACAGAACAACATCGGACCAAACTTGTTGGACAACACACAATTGACTTCTTGAGTAGCTCTTTAATTCCTTGCATTTCATTCCATTACCTCTCTTCCTAGGGCACTTGTTCCCTTGGGTATTAGGGTACTCTGTGAATCTAGTCTTCTACGACTACAGCTTGCAAGCCTCCATTAGCAATCAGCTAGTAGACAGTAAGCTTTTTTATTTTTTTAAGCAAAGTCATTTACTGAGATGACAGGATATGAACAAAACAGTCCCCTCTAATTGTAGCTACAAAAATTTCCTCCTAAGCCTAGGGCACACTCTTCTACAAATTCAGTGTCTGTAGGAAGAGTGGGCACAAGCTTAGAGCACACCAATAGTGTAGAACTTGTATAGAGAATACATATTACTAATGCTACTCTACCTTCCTCTGATCCTACTGGACCTCACATTCTTTAGTCTCCTATAGAGTCCTCACACTCAGATTGCCAGGACTAATTATCTCTTTGGTTTTTAAAGAGCTCTTTTCTCTGGCGCTAGTGGTCCTCTTCCTGGAATCTTCTTCCTACCTTAAGCAACTGGCTCTCTGTGTATGTGTCTGTCTGGAAGGAGAGTCTCTGTTAAATCAAGTGCTTATTAAGAGCCTAGCTTTCTCCTGAGGCAGCTAGGAGTCTGAGGCCAGATTGAACTCAGATCCTCCTGACTCCAGGGTCAAGACTCTATCCACTATGCAACCTAGCTGCTCATGTGACCCTGATCAAGTCACTAAATCCTGTTTGCCCTAGTTTCCTCATCTATAAAATGAACAGCAGAAGGAAATGGCAAACCATTCCAGTATCCTTGCTAAGAAAATTCTATACTGAGTCAGGAAGAGTTGAACATGACAGAAAAATAACTCAACAACAACAAAAGCTTTCCCTCGCTTGTGTCTTGAACTCTCTCAAACTGACTCTAGCTGCTGGATAGATTGTCTCCCTTTCAGTATCTAACTTCATTGCTAGATAGCATGGCCTGTATTGGGATGGGGATAATGAAGAGAAAATACCCCACTTCCCCCAAGAAAGTGAAGAGCTAGGTTCTTGCCCAAATGCTGGCTCTCTTTTTCACTGTCTTGTACTTGACTCAAAGTGCCTAGATTCTTTAAGAATGGTGGGAAGGTGGGATGGAGGGAGGGAATAGTTGTTTCCTCATTGTTCTTGCAATTCTATGTCAATCAAAGAAGTACTCATACTTCTAAAAGAGATCTCCTGAGGTTAACACCTTGTTACCATACTAACTGCATCATCTTTGATTACATTCTACACCCTGTGACTACATTGACTTGGGGGTTCAGAGGTTGGGACTAAATGACATGTACATACATTTTGGATGTTGATCTTATTTCATTGATGATTGAGTTCTTCTTATACATTAAATTTCGATAAATTATGAATAAAATTGTTGTAGGTGGGTATTTTCACCTGCAATGGAGCTAGAAGTCAGTTAGTACCCTCAAAATAACCTGGAGCTGACTCTGAATTTTCTGTGGTTCTGCCTTAGTGCATAAGCTCTAGAAGGTCCTAATCAGACTAAAAAGATTCAAATGGGGACCCAGTGATGGATTTTACATTAGTCATCTAGTGGACAAGCCTACCTAAGGTGTTGAAATGTTGAAGTATAGACAAGGAAAGAGAAATGAATCATTGAATGAGTTACTCTAATAATTCAAGCTAAAAACTCATTTTTGCGAGGGGGTGGAGCTAAGATGGCAGAAAGTAAGCAGTGACTTCTCCAAGCTCCCCAAGAATTTCGTCCTTGGGAACTAAAAAGTAAATTTGAGTGGATTTAAGAGTGACAGAACCCATTGGGAGACAGAGAGTGACAGATTCCCAGCCCAGAGAAGTGCCTAATCAGGTCCGGGCAGGAAGAACGGAGCACACAGGAGTGGCACCAGTTGAGACCTGAGAGCAGAGTGCGGCAGACTGGGAAGCCCCACCCAGCAGACTCACTCAGCTGGAAGCTTCTGCAGCCCTCTCACAGCCCAGGTGAGGACCAACGGAACTGGGTAGGAGGGAACGCAGGGCGCATAGCAGGGTCAGCGGTTTTTCCTGGGGCTAGCAACCCATGGCCTGGATTTTTGAAGCTACATGCCCAGACTTTCAGAAGTTGGGATGGAGGAATGAAATCCAGGGGCTCTCATTCCCCTCCCTGATACACAAAAAAATCAAGAGGTAAAAGCCCCACCTAGAGTACATTCTTGCATTAGTGTAAACAGCCCCAGGCTTGGAAATCACTGAGGAAGGGGGAAGGGAGACTGTACTGTACGGAGCCTAAACCCAGGTGGGTGGAGCCAGCAAGCACTAACAACAAAAGCCCAGGTGTGCTTTAGAACCACCTGGCCAATCAG
>JAQQSU010005393.1:0-13811 GCA_028627135.1 Pseudochirops cupreus | reverse complement strand
TTTCAATCTTTATGTTTTGTTTGACTGACTCTTGTTGCATCATAGAGTTCTTGGCTTCAATTTGATTGATTCTAATTTTTAGTGAATTATTTTCCTCAATCAGTTTCTGGAGTTCCTTTTCCATATGTTCAGTTTTCATTTTTAGGGAAGTATTTTCTCCGGTTAGATTTTGGACCTCCTGTCCAAATTCTCCAATTTTACTTTTCAAAGCTTTGTTTTCTTCAATGAAATTTTTTTTCCAATTTGGTCACTGTAGATTTAAATTTATCTCCTACCTCTCTAATTTCATTTTTAAAATCCCTCTTAAGGTCTCCAAGAATGCTTTTTGGGCTTGAGACCAATTCACATTTCCTTCTGTGGTCTCCAGTGTGTGTATAGTGTCCATGTTGCCTTCTGAGTTTGGTTGTCCTTACTCACTATAAAAGGATTTGATGGTTTTAGCCTTTGCAGTTTCCTTCTTCCCCACTGTGGTTGCCTATGACCTGGATTTTTACAGTGAATATCTGCTGCTGGGATGCAGGAGTACTGAGCTTCTCAGGCTAGGAGGTAGGGGTTTGGTTGTTAGCTTCATGAGCTGTAGCCTCTGAGTGTGAAGACTGAGGCCAGGGCCAGGACTCTGAATATTTCCCCTGAGTTACCCTGAGTAACCTGTGGGGGCAGGGTGGTCTAGCTCCTTCAGATTTCCACCTCTGTGTCTCTGTGCTGCCTCAAGCAGGCTCTATAGCAGAAGACCAGGGGAAGATCAGGGCTGTAGTTTGTTGATTGGGCCAGTGGTGCTTAAGCACACCTGGGCTTTTGTTGTTAGGGCTTGCTGGCTCCACCCTCCTGGGCTTAGGCTCCGTACTGTCTCCCTTCCCCTTTCCTCAGTGACTCCCAAGCCTGAGGCTGTTTATACTTATGCAAGAATTTACTCTGGATGGGGCATTTAACTTGAGACTTTTCTGGGTCAGGGAGAGGGGGTCAGAGCAACTAAATTTTATTCCTTCATCCTAACTTCTGGAAGTTTGGGTATGTAATTTCAAACATCCAGGCTGTGGGCTACTAGCCCCAGGAAAAGCCACTCACCCTGCTGTGGGTCCCAAGTTCTTTCCTACCCCGTTCTGATGTTCCTCCGCTCCATGCTGCAAACCCCTCCAGCTGGGTGAGTCTGCTGGCTGGCTGGAGCTTCTTCTCAGTCTGCCTTACTCTGCTCTCAAATCCACACTGGTACAGCTTCTGTGTGCTCCGCATTCTCCCTGCCCAGACCTGTGTAGGCACTTTCCTGGGCTGGGAATCTGCCATGCTCCGTCTCCCAATGGGTTGTGTCACTCTTAAATCCGTTCAGATTCACACTTTTTAGCTTTTAGTGACAGAATTCTTGGAGGAGCTTGGAAAAGCTCTAAATTACATATTTAGTGCCATACCAATCAATCAACCAAAAAGTTACTTTATAGAGCTAGGAAAAATAGTAACAAAATTCATTTGGAAGAACAAAGGTCTAGAACATCAAGGTATTTAATGAAAAGAAATGCTAGGGAAAATGGCCTAGCCATACCAGATTTTAATCTGTATTATGAAATAGCAGTCATCAAAACTACTTGGTACTGGCTGAGGAACAGAGTAGTGGATCAATGGAATAGATTGGGTACACGAGACTTAGCAGTCAATGACTAAAGTAATCTACTATTTGATAAACCCAAAGACTCCAGTGTTTGGGATAAGAACTCACTATTTGACAAAAACTGCTGGGAAAACTGGAATACAGTATGGCAGAAACTGGGCATAGACCATTATCTAATTCCCTACACAAAAATCAAGTCTAAATGGATGCATGATCTAGGGATAAAGACTGATACTGTAAGCAGTCTGGGAGAGCAAGGAATGGTTTACCATCAGATTTATGGAGAAGGGAAGACTTTATGACTAAACAAGAATTAGAAAGCATTATAACACGTGAAATGGATAATTTTGATTACATTAAATTGAAAAGTTTTTTTACAAACAAAGCCAATGTAACCAAGATTAAGAGGGAAGTAGAAAATTGGGAATTTTTATAACTGGTATCTCTGATAAAGGCCTAATTTCTAAAATATACAGAGGACTAAGTCAAATCTATAAAAATACAAGTCATTCCCCAATTGATAAATGGTCAAAGGATATGAACAGGCAGTTTTCAGAGGAAGAAATTTAAGATATCTATAAGCATAAGAAAAAATGCTCTAAAACACTATTGATTCGAGAAATGCAAATCAAAACAACTCTGAGATACCACATCTCACCAGTCAGATGGGCTAAGATGACAAAACAGAAAAATGATAAATGCTGGAGAAGATATAGAAAAATTGGAACACTAATGCATTGTTGGTGGAGTTGTGAACTCATTCAACCATTCTGGAGAGCAATCTGGAACTATGCCCAAAGGGCTATAAATAATTGTATACTCTTTGACCCAGCAATACCACTTCTGGGGTTGTATCCCAAAGAGATCATAGAAGTGGGAGGAAGACCCATAGGAACACAAATATTTGGGGAGCTCTTTTTGTGGTGGCAAAGAATTGGAAATTAAGAGGATGCACATCAATTGGGTAATAGCTAAACAAGTTGTGGTATATGAATGTAATGGAATACTATTGTGCTATAACAAATGAAGAGCAGAAGGACTTCATATTTACCTAGAGAGGGTTATACAAACTGATGCTGAGTTAGAAGAGCAGAACCAGAAGAAATTTGTACACAATTATAGACACAACGTATGTGTGACAACCAACTTTGATAGACTGGACTCTTCTCAGTAATGCAGGGTTATAAGACAACTCCAGAAGACTCATGATGGAGAGAGATGTCTACATTCAGAGAAATTACTAGAAAGAACTACCAAGAACAAAGCTTGAATGCAGATTGAAGCAAACTACCTGCTCTCTTTCTTTTTCTGGTTTGGTTCTATTTCCTTTTTCCCATTGTTCATTCCATCTGTTATAATCCTTCTTTGTAACCTGATTAATATCTAATGTGAAAGTATTTGCAGATCTTATACTTGATTATATGCTGCCATGGCGGTGGGGGGGGGGGGGTGGAGGTGAGAAAATTAGAAACTCAAGGGATTGTGGAACTGAATCTTGTTAACTAAAAGTAAACAAATTAATAAAGACCAAAAAGAAATGTTTAAAAAAAAAAAGAAACAGACCTCAGAAGCCCTCTAGTATATCCCACAAGTCAACAAGAATATCATCTAAACTTTACCAGAAAGGTGATTATCCAGACATTGAGGCCCTCTAGGAAGGGTGAACCCACCATTGCCATGACTAGATAGAGCAACCAGGCCTTGGTCCCAGGACCCTGCAAGCATTAACATTCTGCTCATTGATCTTAGCAAGTTGTTAGCAGGAATAGTTAAACTAAGAAGCCACCAAGTTTTCCCCTTTTTGTTCTGTCTTCTCTCTCCCCTAACTGTTATATCCCATATGAGCTTCCAAACCACACCCACCCATTCCGTGTTAAGATAACTGTAATTGCTAGCAAGTCATTTCTTGCATCGAACCTAAATCTACCCTTTTGCACCTTTGACATATGGCCCATAGTTCTACCATCTGGAGCCAAACAGAGCAGTTTTATTCTCCTGTCCTCATGTAATAGTCCCCTTAGGATACTTGATGACAAGTATCACCACCCCATTGAATCTGGTCCAGACTAACCATGCCCAATTCCTTCAACTGGTGCTTATGTTTGATGATCCTGAGGTCCCTCACTACCCTGAGTGCCTTCCTATAGATACCCTCCAGTATAATAGTGTTCTTCCTAAAAGGAGGCTCCAGGAATTGTGTGCAGCACACCACACATGGTCTGACTAGGGCACAGTGAACCAGAACTGTGCCCCTAGTCCTGAATTCTATGTCACTAGCAGCACAAAATAAAATCTCATTAGTGGTTTTGGCTGCCATATTACATGGTTGGTTCACATTGAGTTTACAGTCCCTAAATCCCTCAGTTCTTTTATGAAGAACTACTGTCTAAATACACCTTGTCTACCTTGTGTTTGTAAAATCTTAGGGGACAATTTATTTTTGAAAACCCTAAACTTCAGAGGACTCACAAAGCCACAGACCTTTTGGCATTTAAAAGAGCAAAGTCTCTAGGCTGCTGTTAATTCCTTAATCTTCTCACTTGTTCAGTTTTTGCTTGCATAAGCTGGCATGGAGGGTGCCTGTTTTTTCTAAACCACTGAGATCCCAATTTCCCAGGTGGGAAACTGAGAAATTGAGCTAAAGTAGTGAGACAAGAGGCAATGGCATCATTAATGTGAATTGATGGGGCAAGAATTCACCTGTGTTTTATGATAGAAAAATGTCAGGAAGTCCTTATAGCCCAGAAATTGTTCCTCTTCATGTATTATTTTACTGCAGGATCTAAAATACCGTCATTAGTTTTGGTGGGGAGTGGATCCAGATTTGTGATTACATTGGCCTCAACCAATGTAAACAGACACTACTAATCTTAGGAAGTTGCCTAGGGTTCTAACTTGCCAAGAGTCACATAGCCAGTGTGTGTCTAAGGCAGAAATTGAACCTTTGGTCTTCTTGATCCCAAAGTTCACTTGCCTAGCTCTCTGAATTCCAAGCCACAACATCATTCTGTTGAATTGAAACTGATTAACACCAAGGTGTTAGCCATTTATCCTTTTTCTTGACCATGGAGACCCAAAGTACCTAACAGGGAGGAACATACAAAGCAACAAAGTAAACAAACATTTATTAAGCATCTATTGCATACCAGGCGCTGTACTGAGTACTTTACAGATATAGCATCATTTGATTCTCACACCCACCTTAGGAGCTAGGTATAATCATTATCCCCATTTCACAATTCAAAAAACAGGGGCAGACAGAAGTTAAGTGACTTGACCAGGTTCACACAGACAATAAGTGTCTGAGGGCCTTCCTCTAATTTTCTTGACATCTTACAGTTCCTGATGAAGCACGGGCTGCCCATCCCTTGTTCTTGATATATAACCATCCCATTGCTTCTCAATGTAGGCCCAACCTTAGCTGGATAAGACAGATTAGTGAACACATAAGGCCATGGTCAATCTTACCCAACGGAGACAACTTCTAGAATGCATCTCAGAGACAAAAGGCTCAAATTCCATTTTAAACAAAACCTCTCAGTAATAGCAAGCTGAGCCTAGGCATAGGCCCCCCCTTTTTAATGGAAGGCAACAACTTTCTACCATAACATTGGTCTTGGTATCTGAGATAATGAGATTTGATCTTCCACACGCTAGTGACCAAGACAAATGAATTACACTGCTAAGGGATACAAGTTGAAAATTACAGTTGTGTTTCCTATGATTCTTGTTATTCACTTCTAATTACTAGGAATTCATTTGGGCAGTGGCCAAACAGACACAAGGAAAATAATTTAAATATAAATCATGCTTTCCCTAGCAGAACAGCCAGACTTCCAAACAAAACATTATATTGTTGCCCCTGGTTTTGATGGAGGTAAAGATAATTGCTGATAATAAGAAAAACTAGAGCTAGTGATAACATTGTTAGTCACATACAGTCCAACAGGCTGTGTGCAACGTGGTATAGAGTAATATTCTGTGGACTTGGATTCAGGAAGACCTCATTCTGAGTCTTTTCTCTGACACTTACCAGCTATGTGATCATGAGCAAATCTCTTAACCTCTCTGAAATATTTCCACATTTTTAAGATAAGGATTGTAATGCCTTGTAAATTCTCCCCTAAGGGATCTGATGTAAGACTTAAATGAGATAATGTATGTAAAATTCTTAGCAAACCTTAAAGCCCTAAATAAATGTCAGGTAGGAACTTTTCCCTCATGATAGTCTTTGTACAAAGGCTTTATAACCACTTGCTGGGTCTATTGTAGAAAGGTTGGAATAGATTTCCAAGTCTAAAATTCCATGGTATTCCAATTGGTTTGTTACTAAATTATATAGGACAAAGCCTAATTATTTATCAGTAGTAGTTGAAGAGCAACTGATTACCAAAGTCGAAATAATTCCTCAGTAATTCTGTACTTACCATCTTTCATGGAAAGTAAGCACAATTCTGAATTTGTCTGGCTTATATTAGATAACTGATCCAGAGTTGCTATGCCTGCCCTAAACCAAATCCTGGAGGTGAGTTAAGCCCTTTAGAAAGCTGCCTGAGATTTTTTGACTCTTTCACTCACTCTCAGTGAGCACCATGGATGGATTTAGTGGCTATATGTCATGTCCTGACCTACTATTTTTATTTTTGTACTAGTTAGATGAAATTTAAAACAATAAACATTTATTAAGCACTTACTATGTGGCAGACATAGTGCTAAATGTTGAGGTTACAAAGACATAAATGTCCCTGCCCTCAAGAAACTTACATTCTATAGTAAGATATGACAGTTATACATTTGAAGATATACAAAGCAGATATGAAGTAATTTGGAGGGGAATCATTAGTAGCCAGGGGAATTGGGAAATACTTCATATCAGAGATGGAAGTTGAGCTAAGCTTTGAAGGAATCTAGGAATTCTAAGAAGCAGAGATAAGAAAAGAATGCATTTCAGGCATGGGAATTTACAAAGGCACAGAGACTAGAAATGGGTATTGTTCATGAGCAGCAGTTAAGAAGGGCAAAATGGTAAAAGAGAGGAGGAGAAAGGGAAGGGAAAAAGCATTCATTAGGTGCCTACTAAATACCAGGTGCTGTGATATACACTTTACAAATACTATCTCCTTTGATCCTCACCACTCTATATAGTAAGTGCTATCATTATCTTCATTTTACAGTTGAGGAAACAGAGGCAGACAGAGGTTAAGTTATTGGGCCAAGGTCACATCTGAGGCTGAATTAGAACTGAGATCTTCCTGACTAGAGGCCCAACCTCTATCTACTGAGTCACCCAGCTATATGAAGGAGAATAATATATAATACAGCAGGAAAGGTGGGTTGCAGTCAGGTTGTAAAAGGCTTTAAATACCAAACAGAGGAGTTTGCTTTTGATTCTGGAGTTAATATACATTTAACAGATGCTACCTATATGTCTATAGTTGAACAAAAAGGCATTGGAAAAATCAATTCAACCCTAGTTCAAAGGCATTTTCACTATGACACTCATGGCCAAAATATTAGAGACACTGACATATCATCATGTTATTTTCTCTTCCTCTTATTATAGACATAGCAGAGTATTTTTTTTTACAGTATTTTAGATCTGTTGTTTTTTTTTTTGTTTCACTTCATGCCATTTCACTGTCAAATTGAAATAGTTTCACCAAAAGGATGAGGAATAAAATTGTACAGTAATTTAATGCAATATGAATTTCAATTTTCAATCTCATTAATAATAATTAACCTAAAATGTCCTTTAAGATTCGTGAAAGACTTTACATAATTCTCATTTGGTCCTCACAATTACCTTGTGAGATAAGTACCATAGCTATAATTAAACCCATTTTACAGATAAGAAAACTAAAACTCAGAAATAAAGTGACTTATCTATGGTCATGAAGATTATAAGTGTCAGGGGTAGAATCTGAACCCATATTTTCCTGACTCCATAACCAATATATGACACACTATGCAAAACTACCCATCAGGCAGAGAAAGTATCAGGAACTATAAAGCATTTGGTATTATACTTGACTAGTTAAGATCAAAATTATCATAAGCAAATTGGAGATTCACAAGACAATATCTAATCTTTAAATACTATCAGATAAAGATTCCGTTTTGATTCAATAGTATGACTTCCATAGTATAATAAATTACATTTTGTTATACTGTAAAAATTGCTTCACAGCTTATAATTAGGGGGAACATTGTGCTTTTCTTTTTTATTTGTCTGAGAAGTAGAATGCAACAGTGTATAGGTGATGTAATGCTAGAGGAAAGACAATTGTGAGAGAGTTATGAAGTCTCAAGTCTTGACCTAGTTCTCCCATTATCTAAATGTGTAACTGGAAATAATAAAATCTCCTGGATCTTGTTTCCCCATCTATAAAGTGAAAGGTTAGAATAAATTATCTCTAAGGGCATTTTTTGTAGTAGGTATGGCATTTTTTTTTCACATAGACAGGACTGGTTTCCCTTTGACCCAGCATTGCTATCCTGGCCAATGTGGAAATTAAAGCAAACACCTTCAATAGAGTATATTTTTTTTCTCTCCCAGACAATCTTTTGATGTTTAATACACAACACTCACCTTCAGATACTCTGAAGTCCAGCCGACCAGTACACTTTGCTGTTCCCCACTTGTAGATTCCATCTCTGATCTTTCTGCCTTTGTACAGGTCATCCCCTGTGCCAGCAATGCTCCTCCTTCAGTCTTTAATAACACCTAGCTTTCTTCCTCCCTTCCTTTATTCTTTCATGAATTTATAATCTGCCCCTTTTACTATCCATTGGATAAGGTTGGTTATGGAGTGAATAAGAAAGACCTGGATTTGGATTCTTACAGTGATATATAATACAATTTTCATGACCATCTCAGATAAGTTACTTTATTTCCGAGTTCTGGTTTTCTCATCTATAAAACTGATGTAATAATACCTATAGTACTTATCTCACAAGGTTATTGTGAACACCAAATGAGAGATGTATAAAATGTTTCACAAATTTTAAAGAGCGTTTGAGGTAAATTATTGTTAGTAAGATTGAAAATTAAAATTCATATTGCATTAAATTACTGTGCAACTTTATTCCTGACTCATCTGTTTTGTGAAACTATTTCAATCATCAGTCACATGAGATTCCTCTCCCCCAATAAAAGAACAAAAAATAATCCCAAAACTTCAGCATAAATATACATATTCTAGAAAAACAAATTCCTATATAACCATGCCTGAAAATGTATGTCCCTTTCTGCATTTTAAGTTCATAATCCCCAAGGGCAGGAGGTGAGTGGCATGTTTCAGCTTGTAGACAAAACTTGTAGTTTCTTGCAGTCTTGTAGACTTTTGGTTTGTCATTGCCTTGATTAGAGGTCTGAAGTCCTTCGAAATTGGTTTTCTCTATATTGTTGTTGTCATCGTATAAATTGTTCCATCTACTTTGCTCCGTATTAGTTCACACAGAAGTCTTCCCAGTGGCCTCTGAAACTGTTGATTTCTTCTTTTCTTATGGCACAATAATATTGCCATCCCTTTCATATGCCATAATTTGTTTAGCCATTCTCCAATAGTAGAACATTCCCATAGTTTCCAATTTGAGGCTACCATAAAAAAGAGCTGCTGTAAATACATAGAGATCCTTTTCCTCTTTCTTTGATTTCCTTGTGGTATAGGCCTAATGGTGATATAACTGAGGATTTTTACAGGGGAATAACTTTTTGGACTTTGTTCCAAATTGCTTTCCAGAATAACAGAGCCTATTTTAATTAATAATTAACATTATGTTACACATATTAATAATATGTATCCTTTTAAAACTCTTATTGTAATTAGATTTATAATTAATTTTATGTTCCATCAATACTTCATTTCTTATATTGAACCTTAATATCTGGATTAGTCTGAACTAAGCCTGGCCCAGAACACTCTTCCAGCCCCAATATTCTCTAGGTGCTTTACAAACAATAGGCCAGATACTGCTAGGTAAGTATGAATGCTCATTTGTAAGTTAACAAAAAAATAATATGACATGTTACAAAAATTATATAGATAGGGAATAAGGAAACCTAGTTTCTACTACAGTCCTGTTATAACTAGCTGTGTGATATCCAATAAGTCACTTCGCTGAACCTCATTTTCTTCACCTGAAAAATGAGATAATGAATATCTGGGATCCCTTCCACCTCTTCTAACTCTGAGATTCTCTGATTCAAGGCACTGTAACAGCAGGCTACTAAAATGGTTTAACAAGGAGACTGACCAATGATTGCCTAGTCCTTAAAATATCTACAAATTTCTCCTTCCTGGTAGACTATACTGATCATGCACAATATTATTTTCTTGGTGAGAATCCAACACAGGGTACCTCAGAAAATTAGTTATTTAGAGTTGGTATGAGTGATGATAAAAAGTCATCTGGCTGAGGAGCTGGACTGATGACAAAGTGGAGGCTTAACTCTAACTGGATGTATGTACAAAAGTTCTTTGGCAGATGAGCAATCTCTATCTCTTCCTTGGTCTCTCCCCAGTGACGAGGACTGCAGGCCACTGGGTAGGGGAGAAACAGGCTGTTCCCTATGTAATGACTATGCCCTTGGGCATAAGGCACTCCTGTTTCTGTTGCGTTTCTTCTTTGCTCATCTTAGATGAATAAATATTCTGAGACTGAAATCTCCAGATACCTAGTAAGACTGAGAGCCATCTGAAGTCCCACCAATAACTGAAATCCTAGAGATGTTGGTAGCAACAGCCAAGTCCAGGTTAAGGCTTGTCTATCACTGATGCTCTTTTCCCCAAGTGAATTGATTGAGGCCTCCTCAAAAGGAGGAAAGGTTTTCTGAGGTCAAGAATAGAGAGATTCTCCTCAATCCCAGGTGCTCTATTATACATGTGCTTCACTAGCATGCTATTTTAAGCTTGAGTTCACTCTCCCCAGACACATTATTTATGTGTATGTGTGTGTGTGTGTGTGTGTGTGTGTGTGTGTATGAGGGAGAGTATTATCCCTCCCCCAACTAACCCAACCCACTCCATCCAGTTGGAAATTGTTTTTAAAAAGATAGTTATTGTTATACCTTTTTAGCAAATTTCCTTCTGTAAATGCTAAATGGTGTTAATTGGTTGATCAAATTAGGAATCACAGTGGATAGGGACCCAGGAATGACTGCTGGAAAACTCTACCCCTTATGATTACACCTAGAATTCTGATGGGAGAAGTAATCTTTGCCTCTACAGACTCTAATCCACTGGCCTAGCTGAGTCGGAGCAGCGAGTTTAATGGGAGTTAATCCACTCAAATTAATAGTGGCTCTAAAGCCACAAAATCAGACACTTCCACATTTAAATCTTAGTTCTGATACCTAGTTTTGAACTTCCTCATGGAAGTTCTCAAATCTACTGTTTATCAGAAGAGAAGCGAAACAACTAAATATGTTGGTGCTTTCCTATTTACAGATTTCTTAGCAGGACAAAGCTAGTTGATTACAATGATCAATTATTCCATAAAATGAAGAGATTGCTGCTGTTAGCAAAGATTAATCAGAAATTACTGTATTATTTTGAATGGGATTTTTCCTTTCTCCATTCTCAGAACCTTCTCAAGGCAGTTATAACAACAGTGGTCTATTTCCATTCAATCAACCAAGTACAATCAATCTTCATAATTTGTGGATTCTATATTTGTGAATTTGCCTATTCAATTACTTTTAGTTTCAATCTAATTTAACTTAATTTAATTTTAACCTCAAAATCAACACTTGCAGTACTTTTGCCATCATTCACAGACATGTGCAGAGCAGTGAAAAATTTGAGTCACCTGATTCATGCTTTGCCAGCTGAGGTCAAACAAAGCAAAGCTTTGCCTTCTTGTTTCAGACCTCATGCTATAAACAACTGTCCTTTTTCACAATCTATTTAGTTCCATCATTTTTTTACATTTTGTTGTTGATGTCACCATCCAAAATGACTCCCACACATAATGCTGAAGTGCTGTCTAATATTCCCAAGCACAAGATGACTGTGTTGTACCTTATAGAGAAAATATGTGCATTTGATAAACTTAATTAAGGAAAGTGCTGTTGATTGCATTTTCAATGTTAATGAATTATGTGGAATATTCAGAAAAAGGAAAAAGAAATTCACCAATCTCTATGTGAAACCACTTTGGAAAGTGCTAAAGTAAAGGATGTGACCAGAGGCTTACAGGAACCTAATCTGTGTTTCCCCTAGGAGCAAAGGTTCTGTATTTGTGAATTCATTGAGCTTGATAAGAACCAATTGTATTTATTAAGTACTTAATGTGAGTCAACTGCTTTGCTAGATACTAGAAGTACAAAAGCAAAAATGATACAGTTTCTGCCCTCCAGAAGCTTATGTTCTACTAGTTTAATAGATTCTGGAATTCTCCTCAGGCCTGTTAGAAACAGATAATACTACTATGATCTTATAAGACGTACACATAAAATCTGAACAATAAATCCCTGAGTGGTCAAACAGGCTTTATCCCAGCTAGTGACCTTGTCAAATGCCTCGGTCTAAACAGAAGCCATCTCTTGAGCAGCCATCCTCATTGCTCTTCCTTCACACCCAACTCCAACCACATGCTCATAATCAGCTTCATCTCCCCTATAAATTCTGGGTTAACCATGCTTGGAGCTACTCTAACTGAAAAAATTTCTCTGGTGGAAGCAAAAGAGATTTCAATATCAAGATATTTTGTTACAGTTGGTGCCCAGGACTAATCTCCTAGACTTCTCCTTTGACTTTTGATGTTCCTGGTGCTGTCCCTGCCTTGATTCCTGACTCACTGTTTAGCTAGTATAGCTAGACTTTGAAACCAGCTGATTGCTCTCACTTTCAATGCTTTAGGCAGCTAGGTGGCACAGTGGCTAAATTGATGGATTTAGAGTCAGGAAGACCTGAATTCAAAACTTGCCTTACATACTTATTAATTGTGTATCCCTCAACAAGTCACTTAACTTCTTTCTCACTTTCCTCATCTGTAAAATGGGCATAATAATAGCACTCACCTTACAGAGTCGTGGTATGAATCAAGAGATTTTATACATATGTGTGTATGTACATACATGGAAAGAACAACCACACGTTTTTAAAAAATCAAAGGTGAACAAAGAAAAATTATTATGAAAAAGCTTGACACCCCCCCCAAAAGAGATATGAGAGGACACTGCCAACCCACTCATCCTAGAGATATAAGGTCCATAGTTGTTATGCATTGTATATATTTTCAGACTTTTTCACTGTACTAATCAACTGTGCTGATTTTTTTTCCATCTTTGGGACTGGATACCAACCCAGAAAATGGCAAAAATAGATTTGCTGCATCATTAAGTTGTTCCATCTTTAAAAGCCACACCCTACATCTCCACTCCCTATTTAATAGCTGCACTTAGCATGATAACAGTGAACACTGTACAGTGCTGATATTTCACTTCTTTTCCTCTTGGTTTCTAATTGCATGTAAAAGAATGGACATGATAGTGTACACCCTGCTGCTCTTTTTGTAAAGATTCTAGTAGCTGGGACTCTTCCTTCTAACATTGTGCACTATGGATCTTTCTCTTTTTCTCTTGCAATGTTACATTGACTACTACCTCTCCTCTCTCCAGGAGTTTATCCTGCAATTCTTTTTCTGGTCCTTGCAACATGACTTTTTTTGTTTCTGTTCCTTCCATCAGTTTAGACTCTATGTCTTTCTCTTCTTCCAAATTGGTCATTCTTGCTTTTTCTTCTGTTTCCTCCATCAGTTTAGACTCTATATTCTCTCTCAGTTTAGACTCTGTCTCTTTCTTTTCTTTCAGAATGATCTTTCGTGCTTTTAATTCTTTCTTCCTCAGCTAACCTGCTTCTTTTTCTTTCATATTTTTAAAAATTTTCTAAAATTTTTTAAAAAATTTTTTCCTCTTCTTTCATTTTGGTCATTATTTTTACTTCCTAAAGTATTTTCTCTGTATTTCTAACTCCTTCCAACTTTGCCACTACTGATTTTACATCCTTGCAAGAGCCTAGACCCAATCTCTTACATTTCTTGTGGCTTTATTTCATATTTTCCTCTTTTCTTAATCTTTTACTGGCTTATTTGTTTCCCTTTGAGGGGGGGGGAGTGGCTATTTTTGTTTTATTTTCCATTTTATTCTCACTTGTCAATTTTTTTCTGCTTCATATCTTTGGGCATTTTTCATCTTCCGTGTCACTGT
>JAQQSU010005392.1:0-13811 GCA_028627135.1 Pseudochirops cupreus | reverse complement strand
CTTCCTTCCTTCCTTCCTTCCTTCCTTCCTTCCTTCCTTCCTTCCTTCCTTCCTTCCTTCCTTCCTTCCTTTCTTCTTTCTTTCCTTTCTCTCAATGGCCATAGTTACTGCTCTAACACTGCCCATAGCAACCGGAAAGTTTTGTCCTACTCTTCCCTCTAAAACACCTTGGCAGCATTTTTCATCAGCATGCCAAGCAATAAGAGAGGCATATTTTGCCTTTGCAACTGATGGGCTCCAGAACATTTGTCTGCAAATGTAATTTTATAAAATGCATTGTTATAAATGCAAGGGGGAGTAGGGTAGAGCCGGGCATTAAGCATGCTATTTTAAAGAATTTCATAGTAAATCATTTTCTCAGGGAAAAGTTATTTTGTAGGTAAATAATCATTCCTCACCTCCGGCTGTTGTGCCTGTCTGGATTTTCACACAGGAGTATGAGCCCTGGAGGGGTGGCTTGGGGCATGGGATGGAGAACTGGGCTTAGAGACAGGAAGACCTGGGTCCAAATCTCACTTCAGATACTTATTAGCCGTGTGACCGCAAGCAAGACTTTTAACATTTCTGAGCCTGAGTTTCCTTATCTGTAATGTGAGGGGGTTGGACTCTGGCTTTTGAAGCCCCTTCCAAAGTTAAACCTTTATCCCGTGACTTACAATGGCTCTAATCATCTACAATAGCACAAAAGTGGGCATGTTGAAATAGCTCCTAGCATATATGGCAAAATGTGATTGGTTGGCTCATGGAACCAAAAGAAAGGTGCATTTCTCATTGGTCATTTCTAGCAATTTTGAGAAATACAGAGACTTGGAGCGAAAAAAGAGAGGGCAGCAAATAGCATGAGTCTGAGCTCTGACCCAGGGCAGTGTGTCTGGGGCTTCGGCCCAGGGCACTGACATGGTGGGACTGAGTGGGGGGCATGGCGTACTTCCTGCCTACCACTGTCACCCTTTTCAGTTCTTCCTTAGTACTCCTGGAGGTTTGTCACTAGTAGGACTACTCCTACCTCCCCCCACCACCTTTGGTGGCAGGAGCCTAACTCTCGGGAGGGTGCCATGCCATCTTTCCTGGCACGACTGTCCCTGGTGTCAGACCTTCCCTTGTTCTACCATCACCACAGCTACCTCCTCCTCCTGAAAGCAAACTGGTTTGGGCCCAAGAAAAATCATTCCTAGTTATTGCTGTGGCAGAGGTGGGGGATCCAGAAATGGCCTTGCTCATTATTGGTGATGATGGGAGCAGGAAGCCAGTGGGAGGTATTCTGACAGCCCAGGGAAGGGGCAGCTGGCCACAAGAAGGAAACGGAGCAAAATTAGAAGGGATCTGAAGTGTCAGGAAGGTATTCTCCCCCACCCCCATGTCCCAGTAGCCTTGGGCAACATCACTGCCCACTTGGAAACCAGACACCAATTCTAGGGGAGCTTTAGAGCAGGAGGAGGGAACGTCAGGTGGAAGGACCAGCTCCCCTGTGCTCCCTTCGCCAACTCTAAGGCATTGCTGTAACACTGTCCGCTGTGCTATTATTATGTATTCATAAAGACGATTCTGGGTCATCCAGAAATACTTGTTACAGTCAGTGTGTTCTATTTACTTAGAAACAAGTGTTTGCTACATTTTAGAAATGTTATATTAAAAAGTTAAATTGTGTTTGAAAGATTTTGTGGCATTAAAGTTTAAGCTTCGTCCTCCTGGTAGAGAGGGCCAGGTTCAAATGCTGGCTCAGCCATTGTGCTGCCTTGGGCAAATCACGTTTCCTTCCTGAGCCTCAGTTTCCTCCACTGTAAAATGGGAGGGTGTAGTAGGTGATCTCTGAGCCTCCTTCCTGTCCTAAATCTAGGCTTCTATGATCTGGGGAACAAACAGTGCTCAAGAAGGGACCAGGGGTGCTGTGGATGGAGTACTGGGGTGGATTCACGATGACCTGGATCCAAATCCTACCTATTTGTGTGACCCTAAGCAAGTCACTTAACTCTGCCTCAGTTTCCTCATCTGTCAAATGAGCTAGAGAAGGAAATGACAAACCATTTCAGTATCTCTGCCAAGAAAACCCTAAACAAGATCACAAAGAGTCAGACATGAGTGAAAACACACTCAACAACAACAAAGAGCAGCATCTACTTCTCAGGGCTGTTGTGAGGCTCAGATGAGATAATGTTTGCTTTGCAAACCTTAAAGCACAATGCAAATTCTGTTAGCGTCATCACCACCGGCATCATCAGTGTCGTCTTCACCAGCATCCTCCTCCAAAGCAGGCGTGCTCAGCTCCTGTTGTTGCCAACAGAAGGGTGCACTTTCCTCCCCTTCTAACACCCTGAAACCCTCACATTATCTTGCTGGCATCTAATGGTGCCTAAAACTAATTAAATTTTACCAGGATTTCCTAAAACTATGTGACAATATGAAAAAGAATCATGCTGATGGCCTCTACCTGCCAATAAGTTGTTTTCCAAGGGTTCATTTACAAATCCATTTGGGGAAACCAGAAGGTGCTTCCACATAGCCATCTTGTTCCCATGATACTTCAGGGCCCAGGTGGGTCCACAATCCACCTGTAGTATAATACTGTAAAGGACCTAATTGCCATGCAGAGCCATGGAGGATAGATGCCATTAGTGTTCCAGCTGGATCTCCCAGCAGCACAAGAATCCTCTCCCTTGATTTGTCTGGGCAGGTGAGCAGGAATGCTACCATGCTCTTGAGGTCCTCTAGTTTGGTATCCTCTTCTTACAGATCAGCAAAATGGGATCACAGGAAGTGAAGAGACTTGTTCCATGTCACCCAGGAAGAAATTGGCAGTGCAAGATTCAAACTGATTCCTTTGATGCCGACTCCCACCCTCTTTTTACTGAGCTGCCTCTTCTCTCTAAAACACTTGGTGGTGGGCTTCCATGTTCTCACTTGGAGGGCTGGAGGAGACCTGTATGAATATCTCTCTCTTTTTTCTTTTTGGAGGGGGGAAGGCTGGGCAGCTGGGGTTAAGTGATTTGCCCAAGGTCATACTGCTAATAAGTGTTAAATGTCTGAGGTTGGATTTGAACTCAGGTCCTCCTGACTCCAGGGCTGCTGCTCTATTCACTGTGCCACCTAGCTGCCACCATGAATATCTCATTTTACAAAGGAGGGAAACTCCAGAGAATTTTAGTGATTTAGTAGGTCAGGAGTTGAACCCAGATCCTGTGATTTCAAATCCATTATTACACCATGGTTGGAGAAATGCTTGTGGTGAAGAGGTGAGAGATAGAAACAGGTGTCTTCTCCAGGACATCTGTCATCTCTTCCTACTCTAACCTTCAAAGATTCCCAATGGAATCATGAACATCTTCCCATCATGCTTTGTTGGAGATAATCCATCTCAGTAAATGTCGTATCTGGGTTATTTTAGCTCATTTTAGCATATACTTTTCTCCTCGTTTAAGTCCCATTTACAAAAATGAAGGCATTCAGAGCCTCTAGGGTCTAGAAGATTCATGGTGCCCAATGAGACCCCAAACTCTGACTGACTGCATGAACAAAGAATAACCTTGCTTGATGTATTGAAACTGTGCAGTAAAAACCAAACACATGTTAAATTATATATATGTGTGCATATATATATGTGTGTATACACACACACACACACATATGATAAGCCAAATTCCGTTTTGAGCTTTGTCCTCTGACTGGCCTGGGGGTGCTGGGATATCAGATAATATCTTGCCTGACTGTTTTGCAGTGATAGGTACTATCCTTAGATTAATTTCAAACTCTTTGCATTTGCCCGTTTACATTTCAGTCTGGAATTTCTTCTTGCCTGTTTCTTAAAGAAATGCCATATGCCACGATTAAGCTGTGGATGTCATCCAAGGAACACTCCAATGCTTATCACAGTTATGTGTTCATGGGATTGGCACTTAACCTTCTGCGCTTGGATTTGCTCCGTGCTTAGACAACACAAAGAAGGTGTTTGGGGTTATTAATAAGAACTGACGGTTATATTTCATTTCAACAGACATTTACTCAGTGCCTGCTAGGAAAGTGCTAGCGCTGAGGATTCACAGGCAAAAATGCAAATCGTTATTGCCCTCAAGGAGCTTACATTCTACTAAGGGATAAAACACAGGTTTTGCTCCTTCAATATTCTACTTCTCGGTGGTTTCATTGGAGTGGGTATTCCCTCCACTAATGCAGATTGCAGCCCATCCACCCCTCTCCATCCTCTGCATTCTTCATCCGTATCTTCCCGTGAGCTCTTCATAATAGTCTGCTTAATGTGCTGGGAGCCTTCCTTAACTTATCTTGATACTGGGAGGATGCCAGTGGAGCAAACAGGTTGTCAATGAGTTATCAGTCAGACTCAGCCTAAGACTGGGTAATCCTCTCTTTCAAGAGCCTGTGGCCTTGTTGACATCCTTGTCTCTTCTCTAACAGAATTCTTGGTTTGTAATATTTTGCAGCCACTTCACACCCGCTGTGTGCCTTTTAGGTGACGCTCATCTATAAAGAAAAGTGTGTACATAGAAGAAGATGGGAGAGTCACAGAAATGGTGAAGTCAGATCGCCTGTAGGCAATTAATTGGTGATGCTCATTTTGAGATTTGAAGAAAGGTCATATACTTACAGATGATACTTAGAATTCTTGAGACTAAATGAGATTTTCAAGGACAGGGGAAGAAATAGAAGAAAAGATGGCCAATGGCAGAACTTTGGCAAACATCTGCCTTGAGATTTGGGGAAAGGACAAAGAGTCAGCAAAGGAGGTAGAGAAGGAACAGTTAAAAATGGAGGCACAGAGCCAAGAGAAAGTGGTGTCTTGGAAGACAAGGGAAGAGAGAGTATGGGGAAGCGGGGGGGAGATAGTTGATAAGGTCAAAAGGACAAAGAGAATAGAGCCTTTGAAAATACACTGTGTTTGGTGATTAGGAGGTCATTAGTGACTTTTAAGAGAGCAAAAATAGGAAAATGGTTCAGCTAGACCCCAGATTGCAAGGTTTAGAGTAAGTAGGGAGCAGTGAGGAGCTGAAAATATATTGAATTTAAAAAAAAGAAATTTGACAGTAAAGGTGGAGAGAGAGAATCATTCAGTCAATAAGCATTTATTACATGCCTTCCATGTTCCAGTCATTGTGCATTAAAGGTGGGTGTTTCGATTTGTTAAATTATTCTTTAAAATTTAAGAAGGGAACTCATTTTCCCTTTGAGGGATATAGGCATGGCAGATGGAAAAACTCATATTTGACTTTTTGTGACCCTATTTGGGGTTTTCTTGACAGAGATATTGGAATGGTTTGCCATTTCCTTCTCCAGCTCATTTGACAGATGAGGAAACTGAGGCAAACAGGGTTAACTGACTTGCCAGTAGTCACATAGCTAGTAAATGTTTGAGGCCAGACTTGAACTGTGGGAGATGAGTCCCCCTAACTCCAGGCCCAGCCCTCTATCCACTGCACCACTACAAGTATCAGTGCTGAAATGCAGACCCAGGCAGACCCAGGCCTCTTGCCTTCAAGTCTACTGCTCTCTTTCCTTTACATAATGCTGCCTTATTCTGGTAATGAGAGAGCTAGGCGCAGTGATCAAAGTGCAGGCAGGAAGACCCGAGTTCAAATGCTACCTTAGATATGTACAAGCTCTGTGACCTTGGGAAAATGAATTCACATTTCAGCTCTAGTTCTGTAAAATGGGAATGCTCTGTCAACCTTAACTGTTGTTATTATTAATTACTCCTTCCTCATTGCCCCTTCCACGGTGTGGCATTTCATGGGGTCTAGAACAAGAAGAGACCTCAGGGGCACTGAAGACAATTGACTCATTTTACAGTTAGGGAAACTGGCAACCCCTTAAAGTTGAATGACTCATCTAAGGTCACACAAGTAGTAAGTGGAAGGTAGGATTTGAACTCAGGTCCTTTAAGTCTAGCACCAGTTTCTTTCTGCTGCTCATTTAAAATTTTCTGAAATCTGACTCGAACCTGCCTTTCAGACTTATTTCTTGTCACTCTCCTCATGTTAAACAAGCCTTGTTAGTTAGTTGCTTATCTTGATATTCCTCATGCCTCCTTCCCTGAGAGGTCTCTTGCTATTCTTCTAGCTGCCCGTGTTCCATTCTCAACCCTGTGTTTAGTTATCTCCATGAACATTGCCCATCCATTTTGTTTCATTGTGTTTCCATGCCTATTTCTCATCATGGCGCCATTTTCACATGAACCACTTTAAATGTTTGTTGAATTGGATTGAATGGAAAATGGGAAATGTTCATCAGAAATTTCAAAGAACCAGGGGCAATTCCTCCACAGTGGAGGAGCTGTAGAGGGAGTTTAAAGATTTTTAAAGGAGATTTGAGTCAACTGAATTAGTTCAGGGGGTTTTTCTTAAGTATTTGCTCTGTGCAAGGCACTGGGCATGGACTGGAGTATTCACATATGTGAACAGTTCAGCACCTTTCCAGTGTCATGCACCATCTTGTCAGACTGGGGTAGCCCTAGGGACCCCTTCTTAGAATAATGTGTGTTTTAAAAACTCATAATTGGAGAAAAGGCTAAATTCAGTGAGAAGTTAGTGAAAATAAAGATGTCTTTTTCTTTTTCACTATCCAAGTTCATAGGCCCTCTGAAATCTCTCTGCAGCACCCTGGTCCATAAACTCCAAGTGGAGAGCCCCTGATAGAGATTGGCCCGATTTTATCTTCAGCCCCAAGGCTCTCTTTCTCTGTCCTTTGTCCTTCTGAAGTGTTCAGTTTTTTCCCCGTCAGAATCCTTGTTCCTTTCTCCCTCAATCCCCAAAGCTCTCTATAATAGACTAAAATCTCAGCCATTTAAAGTGTGAATAGCAGCTGGGCCTTCAGCTGGTCTTTAATTAACACGAGTGTAAGTGGGGGGAAGAAAAAGAAATCAGAATCAAAAATTCCGAGATGACTGGAGGCAATGGGGTACAATGAACTCTAGGAGCCTGGAGGGATGGGGGGTTGGGAGGGCAGGGGAAAGAGAGGAGAAAAAACTGGCCTGGCTCCTGCAGGACTTGGCTGGAAAGAAACCGAGCAATGGCCGTGAGCTCAGGTTCCGGAGAAGGCTTAAGAGGAAACCGGGCAGAAAAGTTGGTCTGCTAATGCACTGTTGGAAAAGGTTATTTTCTAGCGCAGAGTAATGAATGTTTACAGCATAAAAAAAAATGAGTATTGTTAAAAACTAATAAGTTGCTTATTAACCTGAACCAATCCATTCATTTCATGCCTCACTATTTGGCTTTGAATTTGGATTCACTGAAAAAGCTGGAGCGTCTTTGGTTCCAACTTCCTCTTTTCATGTAGCATCTGTCCCTGACAGCTTGTGTGGGGCTCGGACACTTGTTGAGTCTGAGGTTGAGAAGGAAATAGCTAGGGAGAGGGGCACAGAGTGGACATGTGCCTCTTGCTGTCGGTAGCAAGGCAGTCTGGCCACGGACTCTGGAGGCTCCTTGGTAGAATCGATGGAACAGATGTCCGAGGGAAGGGATGCTGGCAAGCTAACAAAGAACAGTGGGGTTGGAGGCTAAGGCATGAGTGAGCCCAGGCTCAGGCCAGGGGCACATGCTTTCACCCTGTGCTCAAAACCAGAATTCAAGGCAATATCGCATAAGGGTATACTCTAGATCTGGGGAAAGGGTAAGTCAGAGACAAAGCATTTATTTGGACTAAGGGGACCCTCCATCCGAGAGAATTCAACTGTTTTGAAAAGCACGTATGCCCAAGGTTTTCACAAATTGTAGTCAGATGCCTTGAGTACTATGTTACTGGCACAACATGGGATCTATTGTCAGATCACCTGGGTTCAAATCTCATCCCAGATGCTTACATCCTGTGAGATCTTGGTTAAGTCTCTCTCTCTCTCTCTCTTTTTGCTTTTTTGGAGGGGGGAGGGCAGGGCAATTGGGGTTAAGTGACTTGCCCAAGATCACACAGCTAGTAAGTGTTAAGTGTTCAAGGCTGGATTTGAACTCGGGTCCTCCTGACTCCAGGACCGGTGCTCACTTCACTGCACCACCTAGCCATCCCTTGGTTAAGTCTCTTAATTAACCTCCCTGAGCCTAAGCTTCCTCATCTGTTAAATGAGGAGCATTGTACTAGTGGCCTTTGAAGTCTCCTCCAGCTCCAGATCTGGGATCCCCAGTCCCCTGGAGTTAGACACTGCATATACGCTGGCTGGAGTTGGGAAGATCTAGGGCCCATCTCTGACACATACTAGCTATATGACCAACCACAGGCTAAGGGACACTAACCCCTTAGTGCCCCAAACAAGTGGCTAGGGCTAGAGGTAAGAGTTGCTGAAATTACTCTGTACTAACTTGTATAGATTTTGTATAAATTTATATGTGTACACATAGTATTCTGTGCTGCCTCCCCCGTCCCTCCCCATATAAATTCCTTGAGTGCAGAGGCTGTTTTCATTTTGTACCCTTGCTGTGCCCCCCTCCAAATTCCAATGCCAGAATAGTCATTCATTCATTCATTCATTCATCCATCCATCCATCCATCCATTCATACATTCATCCATTTGTCCATCTATTCATCCATCCATCCATTCATCGTTCATTCATTCATTCATTCTATAAGCATTTATTAAGGGTTTCCTATGTGCCAGACCTTGTGCTAGATAGTTGGTATTTTAGTATCTGCCCTCAGGAGGCTTGTATTCTACCTGGGGAAACTATGTGAAAACATATACAAAGTAAGCATGAAGTTATGTGGTAGGGGGTGGGGCCAGGAGAATACTAACATTTGGAAAAATTGAATCTGGAAAGGCCCAATAAAATGTTGATAAGAGTCAGCCTTTTTTTTTTTTAATTCTTATGCACATTCCCTTCATATTCTGATATATCTGACCTCTTCCCCTTAGTCCCCTGTAATGAAGAATAGAAAAGAGAGAGGCAAGGGAAAGCGGTTCAGCAAAATGAACCAACCCATTAGCTGAGCCTGGCAGCATAAGCTGTTACGCACCCCTAGTCCCCCACTTCTGTAAAAAAGAGAGACAGGTGCTTTCTGGGTAGGAATACAAAGGGACCAAGGTTAGGAAGTGAGATTTTTTTTTTTTAACCTAAAAGTTTAAACACAGAAATTATAGAATGATGATGAAAATGATGATGATAACTAGCATTTGATGATGATGATAACTAGATTTGCAAAATATTTTATGTGTTAAATCAACAATTCTGAGATGGAAGTGCTATTATGACCCCTATTTTATAGATGAGGAAACAGGGGCAGATCTAAATTAAAAGATTTGTCCAAGATCACGCCATTAGGAAGTAAGTGAAGCTGGGTTTGAATTTGGGATCAGGGAATGAGAGATTGAGGGAGTAGGTGAATTTTAGAGAGAGTCAGGTCAGCATTGCCCCTAGCAATCTGCTACCTAGCTTTAGATGAGATTCTTGACCTTCTCTGGGTCTTGGAACCTTTCTGTAGTTTGGTGAAACCTATGGACTCCTCCAAATAATGTTCTGAAACGATTGAAGGAAATGCTCTATTTCAGTTAAAAGTTAGTGAAAATTAAATCTTAAATCTACCCATGGATCCTCTGGAGAATCCCAAGGGACCTCCCTAGTTAAGAATCCTTGCTTTAGAAAAGCGCATTTCTGGTCAATGTGATTTTTTGGATGTTTTGTTTGAGCATTGCCAAAGAACATAGGAAATTGCCCAGGTCTCTACTGACCACTGATTGAGAAAAGCCTTTTAGTAAGTTAAGACCAACCTGTCTCATCTCAACCATGCAATTGATTTTGTACTAAGAAGGCTTTTTTAAATAATTGGAATTTTGGCTTAATCTTTGTGCTCCCCACTCATTTCCATGTTCCCTAGGATTAGAAGAACCTCTTTGGTTTGGTTTGTCAAATAGACTTGGAAAATCTACAGATCACTCTCCTGGATTCAATCCAACAGACATCTATCACACACCTACTCTGTGCAAGTGGAAAACTAGGATTCTCTGAGCTGGATTCCTGCTTTCCAGGAATTCCCTTAAATAAAGACAGAGGTATGGGAGATGGAGTGAAGTGTGTGAAGAACTGCAAAGGCTTTGGGCATGGGCCAAGTGAAGGACGATCTATCTGTTCTATCAGAGGAGCTCCATTGTGGAAGAGCACATCACTCCCAAGCTTGGCCACTGGGCTAACAAAGGCCATCTAGTGCAGGAGTTCTTAACCTGGTATCTATAGGCCCCCAGGTAGCTCTCTTGCCGGGACTTCCTGTTCTCTTCTTAAGAGAGGAACTGCAAAGAGTTGGCCACACCTAAAGCTACCAGCAGGATCCATCCCTCCCACCCCCTCCCCCTAACTTCAGATGAGAACAGAGGAGAGAATGATGACAAGGACAGTGGGCCCAACTGGCCCCAGTGTGGAGATGGGGTGATCCCACCCTGCCCCATTTAGACCTTCTGTTATAAATAGCAATGGGAGGTAAATCCAAGGGACACAGGAATAAACAGAAGACTGTGAGGCCCAGAAGACTGTAATTAATAAATGAATAAAGATGACCTTCATTTTAAGGCTGAAGCCCCAAGAGCTGAAGCCTGAAGCTGAAAACATCAAACTTCTTGATCAGCTCCAAATAGCATAAACAAAGATTAAGTCAAAATTCTCACTGCAAAAATCTTCTTAGCACAAATTTAATTACATGGTTGAGATGAGAAAGAGGTTGATCTCAGTTTGCTAATGGTCTTTTCTCAAAATCAGTAGCCATGAGAAACCTAGTTACCTTCTTATCTTCTTTGGCAGTGCTCAGAGTGAAAGATCCAAATGGTCTCATGAGCCAGAACTGTGTTTTTCTGGAGCAGGTGCTCTTAACATGGGTCTATGGACCCCTAGAAAGTCCATGGAGAGATTTCAGAGGGGTCTATGAACTTGGAAAAATCCCATATTTTCACTAATTTCGAACTGAAATTGAGCATTTTCTTCAAGTAGGTTGAAGCAAAATTGTGAAGGACTTTGAAGTTAAGGTGAGGAGATTATAGTTATTTGATTGAGAGACAATAGGAAGCCCCTGGAGTTTATTGTGTAGAGGAGTCATAAGGTCATATCTGCACTTGAAGAAAATAGTAATTGGCAGCTGGAGGATGGACCGAACCAGGGAGAGATGTGAGGCTGGGAAACCAGTTAGGAGACGATGGAAACAATAGAGGTGAGGGGATGAGGACCTGCATTGAGATGGTGCTTATGTGAGTGGAGAGAAGAGCAAAAAGGAGTTGTGGAGGTAGAAACAAACCAAATTTGGAAGCTGATTGGCTGTGTGAGGTGAGGGACCATGAGGCATTGAGGAGACACCAAAGTTACAAACCTGGGGACTGGAAAAGATGGCGGTGCCTGTCATGGAAATGGGGAAGTTTGGAAGAGGTGTAGACTTGGAGGAATAATCACGAGTTCTGTTTTAGATATGCTGAGTTTGAGATGTCTCTGGGCCATCCAGTTTGCCATGTCTAGTAGGTGATTGGTGAGAAAAGGTTCAATCTGTGCCAATGATTCCCAGATCTCTGTATCTCCCAGGGGAGGCTGGGACAGATGCGTAGATCTGGGAATCCTTGGCATAGATGTGATAATTAAACCAATAGAGCAGTGGTTCTCAACCTTCTGCAACCCTTTAATACAATTCCTCATGTTGTGGTGACCCCCAACCATAAAATTATTTTTGTTGCTACTTCATAACTGTAATTTTGCTGCTGTTATGAATCAAAATGTAAATATCTGATATGCAGGATGTACTTTCATTGTTACAAATTGAACATAACCCACAGGTTAAGAACCGCTGCAGTAGAGGCTGATGAAGTCACCAAAAGAATGCAGAGAGAAAAATGTAGCTGCCTATTAGGGCAGAGCACTGGGGACATCAATAGTTAAGAAGTGGGCATTTGGATGATGAACCAGCCAAGGAGACTGAGATACAGATATAGAGGTGCCTAGGCACTGAAAGTTGTGCCTTCCTCAGGGTCCCACATGTAGCATTTGGATCAGAGATTTAGAGCCAGAAAGAGCCTCAGCTCATTGAGCCCAGTCCATCTAATGACATAACTACGACAATGGAGCAGCTAAGTGTCTTATCCAGCATCACTTGATCGACCCACTCATTTTATAAATGATGAAACTGAAGCACAGCATGACTAAATGTCTTGCCCAGGGTCACCTAGCTAGACAGGCCTGGGGTGGGATTTGAACCTGGATCCTTATCCTCCCCCCAAGTCCAGTGCTCTTTCTCCTACAGTGTCATTAGAACTAGAACTCATGTTTCTTGACTCCTCTGCTTTCTACCTATGTTTCCACAGCACCATTCTGGGCTCTAACTCGTGGGTTATGTTGCAAGTAGACTTTCTGAAATACTAAGAACTAGGAAGGGCTTCTTACTGGGAGTCAGAAGGTGTAGGTTCACAGTCCCAACTCTGACCCTGTCTGCTCTGGTTTCTTTCATTTGTAAAATGGAGATTATAAAATTGGCATTGCCAGCCTCATGGGCTTGTGGTGAGGGATGAGGTGTGGAGACGAAGTTCAAGGTCACTGGCAGGGGTGGGAATGAGAAGATCCTGAACTTGGAGCCAAGGACCTTGTTCGAATACTCCAGCCCTTACTAACTGTGTGACCCTGGGTAAGTCATTTATTCAGTTTTGCCATCATCCATAAGATGGGGTAGAGAACATCTAATTGTGTTGTTGTGAGGATGTTTTGCAAACTTAATGCACTGTAGACATGTGGATAATAATAACAGCAAAAGTTATTAGTATTATTTTTGGGAGGAACTTTGTGTTCTAATCTCTTCTCCTTTTTGAAAATTGTTACATTTCATCCATGATGTGTTTTGGATGACATGTTGTTTCTCCCCTCAATAGGGTCTATCAGTAAGCATTTACTAAGTGCCTACTATGCGCCAGTTGCCATACTAGATTTAGGGAGGCAAAAAAATGTGAAAACAGGGGGAGTAAGTTGATTTAGGGGAGAAGGCAGGAGTTGAGGCAAGTTAGGAGGAACCAGTAAAACACTCTTGGCCCCTTCTTCCTGGGCTTAGTTCTCTGAGGGCTGCTTCATTTTTGTCATTGTCTTTTCAGTGCCCAGCACAATGCCTGGCACACAGTAGGTGCTCAGCAAGTGCATGCTGGATTGAAATCCAGCAGCCTGAAGCCAGCCTTTCCCCAGTTAGAGAAAGGTTGAGTCTGCCCTTAACTGCTGGAGAAACTGAAAGGATTTATTTTTTAAACAAACTGAGAGGGATTCTCTAAGATGTAGCCAAGTCGTATTTCACAGGAAGGTAGAAAGATGCTTAGAGAAGCCAGAGTACTGCCTCTAGACATCGTTCAATGCATCATCAAAACCTCATCATGGAGCTCCCATTCCAGAGCAGGTCAGATAAGGATAAATATCGAGAACAGAAAAGTCAAAAGGATCTCAAGTCAACATTTTACATACTCTTCTTTGATCTCCCATCCTTAGCCAGTCATTGATTGAGAATGGAGCAGACATGGATGCGCTTCCTTTAATGACAACTTTAATGAGCACCAAATTGATAGCCCCCCTTTGAGGCCACAGCCTTTTTATGTATTCCTTGGCATTTCTTATTGACGGAACCACCGACTGGAGAGAAACTTTGCTTAAATGAAAACTATTTCAGAACCAGAAGAGGAAGCTGAAAAGGCATCAGTTTGGGGTTTAGCAGCTATCACAATATCTTTGTCTTCCTTCCTTCCTTCCTTCCTTCCTTCCTTCCTTCCTTCCTTCCTTCCTTCATTCCTCCCTCCCTCCCTCCTTCCCTCCCTTCCTCCCTTTCTCTCTCTCTCTCTCTTTCTTTCTTCCTTCCTTCCTCTTTCTTTCTTTCCTTCCTTCCTTCTTTCT
>JAQQSU010005391.1:0-13811 GCA_028627135.1 Pseudochirops cupreus | reverse complement strand
TGAATTGAATCCTCACTCTGACTTTATCTTTGGATTCTATGCTGTGAACCTGGATTAAAGGTGAATTTGTGGCATGATAAGGTCCTTCAAGAATATGTGATAATAATTATTGTGGATTAATTTATTAATTCTATAAATAACATTGATTTGTGTAGGCAGTCTTTTATAACGAATAGAAATCTAAACAGAAAGGCCAGAGGCAGCTAGGTGGCATATATAGACATAAACAGATACACATGTACATATATACACATATATGTGTGTATGTATATATACATGTGTGTGTTATTTATATATGCATACATGTATGTATACACACACATATATGTAGAAAGAACCCTGGACAAGGAAGGAAGACCTCTTCCCCATTTGCTAGCAAGCTTCTTGAGGGCAGGGATTATTTTTTGCTTCTTTGTGTCCCTAATGCTTTGCATAATGCATGGCACATAGTAGGCACTTAATTAATGTTTATTAAATTGAATTAAATTGAACCTGAGTTCAAATCATGTATATATCACTTACTAGCTGGGTAAGCCTGGATAAGTCATGTAACTTCTCTCAGTTTCTTCATCTACAAAATAGGAGTAATAATAATACCCACATCAGAGGACTGTAGTGAGGATCAAATGGCCTAACATGTAAAGTACTTTGCAAACCTGTGTATTATATGCACACATAGACTTGGGAGGTATTATTAACCCCACTTTTAAGATGAGAAACCGAGTCTAGAAATTAGAATACCATACCCACAGTCCTGCACAGTATGAACAAGCCTTGGTCTTCTGACTCCAAGTCCAATGCATTTTCTTTTCTTTTCCTTTTTTCAATAACAGACCATTTTAAAAAGCAGGAACAACAGCAAAATGAATAATAAAGGACATTCAAGTAGTAGTAGAATCATTTCCCAATCCTCTTATACAAAGGGATATAGTCTCCCAGACTCCCACACTGACGGGACAATTCCCCAGACAAGTCATATTATTTAGGAAGGGTTCTTTTTGTTTATTTTTTATTTTAAACTTATTTATTTCCAACATTATTTTATTTTGAAATTTTGAATTCCAAATTCCCTCCCTCCCTTCCATACGCTCCCACATCCATTGAGAAAGCAAGCAGTATGGTACCCATCACACGAGTGAAAAACATTTCCATATCAGCCAAATTGCAAAATGAAAGCAAAAAAAAATGAAGTGAGAAAATTACTCTTCAGTTTGCCCTCCGAGGTCATCAGTTCTTTCTCTGGAGAGGGAGAGCATTTTGTTTTTGTCATGAGTTCTTTGGCATTGTCTTGGATACTTGTATTAATCAGAGTAGCCAAGTCTTTCACAGCTGATCATCATCACCACGTTGCTGTTGCCGTGTCCAGGGATCTCCCTTTTCTTCTCGCTTCCTATCAGTTCATAGAGGTGCTGCCACGCTAGTTTTTCTGAAACCACCGCCCTTGTCATTTCCCACAGCCCAATAGAACTTCATCTAATCATACGCCACACCTTGTTCAGCCATTCCCCTACTGATGAGAATCTCTTGGATTTCCAAGTCTTTGCCACCACGAAAAGATCTACTACAAATATTTTTGTTCATATAGATCCTTTTCCTTTTTCTTTGATACAGACTTACTAGTGGTATTGCTGGGTCAAACGGCCTGTGCAACTTTATAGCCCTTTGGTCCTAATTCCAAATTGGTCACCGGAATGGTTGTACCAGTTTACTTCTCCACCAACAGTTCATTAGTGTACTGATTTTTCTTTCATAGCCTCCAGCATGTCATTTCTGATAGATGTGAGGTAGTAGTGTTTTAATTTGTCTTTCTCTAATTAATTGTGACTTAGAGCATTTTTATATGACCATAGATGGATTTGATATCCATTAACCATTTATCAATTGGGGAACTGATCTTGTTTTTATATTTTTGACTCAGTTCTATATTCAGTATATATTTGAGAAATGAGGTCTTTATCAGAGAAACTTACTATAAAAAATTTTAATAGTACTTCCTTGTTAATGGTTCCATTTAGCAAAAAATGATTTCCTGATTATCCCTTTTGATTAGGTTTATTTTTGCTTTTCGCTTTGACTAAGATCATGACTGCTACCCCCGTCTTTTTTTTAGTTCAACTGGAGTATATTGGATTCTGTTCCAGCCCTCCATTTTAACTCTGTACATCTGTTTCAAATATGTCTCTTATAAACAACGCATGTAAAATTCTGGTTTCTAATCCATTCTACTGTCCACTTCTGTTTTAGGAGTGAGCTCATCATATTCACATTTTTTATTGCTTTCTATATATTTCCCTCTATTTCATTTTCTTCTGTTTCTTCTTCTATTTCTCTTTTTATTCTGTTCCTCCTCAACACTACTTGCCCTGTTCTCCCTTTTATTATCCCCCCTTACCTTTCTCTTATCTCCTTCTCTGCTTATTTCCCTATTGGGTAAGTTACATTTCTATATACGACTGAGTGGGTACATATACATACATGTATGTATATATATATATATATATTCTTTGCTTTTTGAACCAATTCTGATGAGAGTTAAGTTCAAGCATTGACTGTCACTCTTCCCATTATCCCCTCCACTGTAAAGGTTATTCCTTGTGTGTTTATTTTATGAGATAATTTACCCCCATTCTGCCTCTCTCTTTCCCCGCCTTCCAATGCATTCCTTTTTCTCAACTTACAACTGTGCCCTCTGTTTATGTATACCCATTTAAACTGCCCTAATAATGAAATATTTCTTAGGAGTTAATATGTATCGTCTTTTAAAAAAAGGTATGTAAACAGTTTAACTTTTTATTGAGATCCTTATGATTACTCTTTCATGTTGACCTTTTTATGCTTTTCTTGAATCTTGTGTTTGAGTGTCAGATTTTCTATTCATCTCTGGTCTTTTCATCCAGAATGCATAAAAGTCCTCTATTTTGTTAAATATCCATTTTCCTCCTGACGGATTATACTCGGTTTTGCTGGGTACGTGATTCTTGGTTGTGATCCTAGCTCCTTTGCCCTATGTGATAGCATATTCCAAACTCTCTACTTCCTTAATGTGGAAACCACTAAATCTTGTATGATCCAATGGTGGCTCCATGCTGTTTGAATTGTTTCTGGCTGCTTGAAGTATTTTCTTTTTGATATGGGAGTTCTAGAATTTGAATATAAAATTCCTAGGAGTTTTCATTTTGCAATCTCATTTTGGAATTGATTGGTTTCAAATTCTAATTTCCTCTCTGGATCTAAGATATTTGGAACAGTTTTGCTCAATAATATCTTGAAATGTAATGATTAGGCTCTTTCTTTGATCATGACTTTCAGGTAGTACAATAATTCCTAAATTATCTCTTCTCGATTTATTTTCCTGGTTAGTTGTTTTTCCATTGATTTATTTCACATTTTTTTCATTCTTTTGACTTTGTTTCATTATTTCTTGATGTCTCATGGAATCATTAGTTTCCATTTGCCCAATTCTAATTTTTAATGAATTATTTTCTTCCATGAACTTTTGTACCTCTTTTTCCATTTGACCAATTCTGTTTTTTAAGGAGCTATTTTCTTTGGTTAATTTTTGTATCTCCTTTTATATGTAGCTTATTCTGCTTTTTGAGGAGTTCTTTTCTTCAGTGAATTTTTGTGCCTGTTTTACCAAGCTGTTAATTCTCTTTCACAAATTTTTTGCATCATTCTCATTCCTTTTCTCAATTTTTCCTCTACCACTCATGTCTTTCTTTAACCCTTCCAGGAATTGTTGCTGGATTGGGTACAATTGGCATTTTTCTTTGAGGCTTTTTTTGTAACTGTTTTCACCTTATTGTCTTTTTCTGAGTGTATGTCTTGGTTTTCTCTCACATTGTTGTTGCTTTTTGTAGTCACGTTCTTTTTTGTTGTTGTTATTTGCTCATTTTCCCAGCCTTTTTCTGGACTTCAAACTTTATGTTACAGTTGGGCTGTGTTCACCTCAGGATGGTGGGGAACTATCTCAAGCTTAAGGCTTTTTTGTGCTACTGTTTTCAGAGCTATTTCTCGGGGGCAGGGAGAAGCGTTTGCAATTTTCTTTTGCTTTCTCGGTGATCCTTGGAAAAGCACGGTCACTACTCTCCTGTTCTGCATTCTGATCTTTACCCAGAAAGGGTGCCTGATATCCCCGACAACCACAAATGCTAGTGTTCTCTTTGCCTTGGAACTGTGACCAGGCCTACTACTTCCTTGTCACTAACCTTCAGTGGTCCTCTCCACCTGGAACTACAACCAGGAGATCTGCATACAGGTAATGGTATCCAGTTAGTGCAAGTTGTATGCAATGCCACCAAAGGGTCCCCTGTAATCTCTTTCTGATCAGTTGTCCAACCCCCTTACCCTTTTTCAGTTGAGATCTGAATCTATTGCTGCTGTGACAGCTACTATTGCTGCCATGATACTGGATAGGCTTCCATTTTGGTGTTACAAACTTCTGTCATCCTCCTAAGTGTTCATAGGCCAGAAAAAGTCTCACCCTGACCTTTTGTTAGCTCTGCTGCATCAAAATTCGATTTGAAGCATTATTTTAAAGTTGTTTGCAGGGGAATGTTGAAAGAGTTTAGTTGGATTGCCTCTAAACCATCATCTTGACTCTGTCTGCACTTTCTAATATAGCACAGTCTTGTTTCAATATGTAACTACTTCAAAGTGCAAATTTAACACAAAAGAGGCAAAAGTAAAAACTTTAGGCTTCTTTTGCTAGAATAGTCCTAACCATATGTGCCTATGTGCCGGGAAAAAAATACCCAATGTCTTTCACCGAGGAGGATCAAACTGACTTGCTGATAATAAGAGGCTATTTTACTGGTTACCAGAGGCAGCTACTACATACTCCCCCCCCCCCCCCACACACACACACACACATACTGTTTTAAGTGCTTCATAAACATTATTGGATCCTCACAACAACCCTATGAGGTAGGTGCTATTATTGTAACCATTTTAGAGTTGAAGAAACTGAGGTAGACAGAGGTTACTTGTCCAGGGAAGTGACTTCCCCAGGGTCATACAACTAGTACATGTCTGAGGCTGGATTTGAGCCCAAGTGTTCCTAACTCCTAGCCTAGCATTCTATCCATTGTACTGCCTAGCTGTCCATAATTAAGAATGTAAAATCCTTGAAGGAAAAGGTTGCTTCATTTTTGTCTTTGTATCATGAATACTTAGCACAGTATCTATCATGTGGCAAGCACTGAAGAAATTCTGGTTGAATTGAATTCTTGCACTAGATGTAAATTTGGAGTTGGGTAGACAGTCCAGGGAACAGTCCAGCACAATGCTACATTATGCAGTAGGGAGGTGGTCCACTCCTATACTCTCACAGGAGAGTATAGGTCATGACCTCTCACCTCACCTCTCACATATTCAGTTGTCCCTAATGCCCTCCTACAGGAGGAGGTACAAGTGAACAATAGAAAAGAGGAAGAGGGTTCCAGATGATAAATACAATGGTGACAAGATCCCAGGGGTAGCATTCTGGAGCCAGGTGAGGAAGCAAGGGACCACTGCAGAGAAGTGATCTTGTGCTCTCTCTCTCTCTCTCTCTCTCTCTCTCTTTCACACACACACACACACACACACACACACACACACACACACACACTACGCTCACACTTAACACTCACACACTCACCCCAGATGTCAGCACCTGAGGATAGAGCTACAGCTTTGCCCACCCTAGTGACACAGTTCCAGTTGTTGCTACTGTAAAAAAAAAAAATGGTTGTGTTTGGGGATTTTTTTGGTTTCTTTTCCCCTGCAATGACTGACCCAGTCCTACAGAGAACATTCTTCTCCTGTGCCTGTTCATCGACACAGTGCAATGGCTCACATCTTGAAGTACTTAACTGTTTCCTGATATTCTTTCAACAAATGATGGATTTAATTTAGCCAAAGTTTAATGTTATAAATTCAGCAGATTTGGAGTTAAATAAGGGCTAAGAGAAAGCTGCAGAAATAGGTTTTCCACCCAATATTTTTTTTTCTTAACTTCACACTAATCCAAAGCAGCTGAAAAGATTCTGTCAAATTTTGCAAAAGAAAATCACCTCTGGGCTGAGACCACACATTTTTCAAGCATGGACAATTTAAATCTAAAAGGAATTATTTAAGAAGGTTGAGCAACTCAAAGGAAAGAATTATAATGGAAATGATTTGCTCCTTATAATATAGAATTACAGTAAAACATAAAATCTGTCCTTTCCTCCTTATATGTAGCTATGCCCTCTGAATCTCACATGCAAAACTGAACCCAGGAAGGAGGTCCGGGAGATTTGGATTCTAGTTCCCTATATGGCTACCAGATAACAGGGTGACACTGAGCAAAATGACTTCCCTCCTCCTCTAAGTATCAGATTCCTCTTGCATAAGTTAAGGGGTCCCTAAACATTTTGAAAGGGATCACTTTTACATTTTCCCAAAGTTAAGCCCTTAGCCCTAGCTTTCTGTGCTGTAGGAGAGGGAGGTAAGGAGAGAAGAGTGATGATAGCAGTCCCTAAATGAGGCATGGGGGTGGAGGGTGCTCACGGTGAGGTCTCTGAACAGAACAGGAATGGCGATGATGCTGCCAACCTCCCCACAGGGGATTCCAGCAGAAAATAGAGAGGGAGGGTGGGCACAGCAACAGACTTCCTAGATCTTTTCATGGTCAAATGTTACTGAAATTCAATAAATTGTGGGGGGGCAGCATGATACAATGGGAGAGAGTGATGGATTTAGAGTCAGAAGGACTGTGTTCAAGTGTTGACTCTGCTACTTACAACTCATGTGATCTGATCAAATAAATCACTGCATCCCTCTGGGCCTCAGTTTTCTCACCTACAAAATGAGGAGATTTAACCATGTGATCCTATGCCCTGTGGAATATATAGAAGGATTAGTTTTTCACTCATCAAGTTTGTTTTTTTTAAATAAGTCAAGTACGAGAAGGAGGAGGAGGAAGGAGGAATAGGAGGAGGAGGAGGAGGAGGAAGAGGAGGAGGAGAAGGAGAAGGAGGAGAAGGAGAAGGAGGAGAAGGAGAAGGAGGAGAAGGAGAAGGAGGAGAAGGAGAAGGAGGAGGAGGAGAAGTAGGAGGAGGAAGAGGAGAAGGAAGAGGAGGAGGAGGAGGAGGAGAAGGAGGAGGAGGAGAAGGAAGAGAAAGAGAAGGAGGAGAAGGAGAAGGAGCAGGAGGAGAAGGAGTAGGAGGAGGAGGAGGAGAAGGAGGAGAAGGAGGAGAAGGAGAAGGAGGAGAAGGAGGAGAAGGAGAAGAAGAAGAAGAAGAAGAAGAAGAAGAAGAAGAAGAAGAAGAAGAAGAAGAAGAAGAAGAAGAAGAAGAAGAAGAAGAAGAGGAAGAGGAGGAGGAGGAGTCATCTTAACTCTGGGGTACTCTACTTGGGTACAAGTATTTTGTGGGGTTTGTGGGGGGCAGTTGGGTTGCTGTTGGTATAAATAAAGCCTGGTGTGTTGGCCTGAATGTTTACATGACGTAAAAAGAAGAAGAGAGATCACTGGATCTGAAATCAGAGAATCTGCATTTAAATCTTGGCTCAGAGACTTACTACCCTGTGATCTCATTAAGCAAGCCTCTTAAAAAGTATAAGCCTCAGTTTTCTTCTCTATGAGATGAGGGAGTTGAATTAGATAAGCCTCAACCAAGGTCCTTTTCAAATCTAAGTCATAGATCATAGAATCCTATAATAAAAGCTAGAATTTGCAAATTACTGTTCTTACATAGATTTCAAAGCACATTCCATCCCAGTATTTCATTTCCATTTAATTCAATAAATATTCATTAATTACTTACTGTGTGTAAGAGATAGCAACAGATCCAGTAGATATAATTATAAAAACCTCAAAATAAGCAGATGTGGAAATTTCAGTAGAGAGATGGGGGGCTATGGATGTAGAATGAAGCATACACCAGCAGATGCCTATGTTATGTCAGTTACCTTTGCTTAAAGACTTTTTTAATGGTTATGAGAAAGGAGGCAATAGCTGCAGAGGGAAATTATTATAATGTAAAAAAAAAAATCAATAGAACATTTCGGGGTAAAATGGTAACAAGAAAGGTCCTAGGAGAGCCCAACTCTCCCACAAACACTCCAGCAAAGCAATTAAAATGCACCAGAAGGAAGAATAAAGAAGAGAGATGGAGAAATAAGAATAAACTCTCCCCTCTAGTCTGGGTCTGCACAAAAAGATTGCCAGAATCCTGAAGGCATGTTGAGCAGAGACAAGGGAGGGGAGACAGAAGCCAATGCTAGGAACAAGGGACTAAAGCCAGAGGGCTCTCAGCCCTGGCTTGTCAGAGAAACAGGGGACAGAGCCAGTCCCTATAGCACAAAAAGACAGGGCGAGGCATTGTGCTCACCTGGGGCATTCCAAGAGGCCGGCAGCCAGCACCCAACCAACCCACAGTGGAGCTAGAGGGGAGAGTGAGCCAGAGTGGCACCCAGACAGCCCTAGCATCAGGGAACCCACAAGAGGCTTTCAACCAGGGCAGTGGTTGGACTGTGCCAGTACCAGAGGCTTTATGCAAGTTCTACAACCAGCACAATAGAATTGGTCTGTCAGATGAATGGAACCAATTCCTTTTCATGATTTGTGGAAGGAGGAGACAAAGAATGACTAGGGCAAAACCCATGTTTGCCCAGAAGGAGATATAGTCAGAAGTCAGGGATTCTGGCAGAGTATGGGATCTTGCTGCCTAATCCAGATTTGCAGAGGTGGAGGCAACCTGACTGCAGAGGGAACAGAACCGAGCAGGTCTGTATGCCTCATCCAAGAGTGTGGGAGTGAGTCAAGTCTGGCCTTCACACAAAGTCCCAACCCAGAAACTGAAACAGAAGATATGAATAAATAGTAGAAAATAAATGCTAGGCACAAGTTTAAAAAAATACCTTGGGTTAAGACAAGCCCATGATGTAAACTCAGAGGTAGAGAGTAATTCTGCACTAAAATCAAGCAGAGCCTCCCAGAAAAGTATGGTTGGGCAACAATTACTCCAAAAGTAGCTAGAAGGAAATTAAGTAAACTTATAGGTTAGAGCTCTCAAGGGGGGATAAAAAAGGAGAATAAATAACTTAGGATAGAAGGTGGAAAACCTTACCCAAGTAATGCACAATTGAACAATAGAATGGAGCAAATAGAATCCGGTGTTTCCATCTTTCCATGAAATATTAGAAGAAAAGAATAGCAAGAAATATTAGAAACAAATAAAAAGATTTGAAAAGTAGAAGAAAATGTAAGATATATACTGTAAAAGACAACTGACCTGGGAAATAAGTTGGTGGAAAAACAATTTAAGAATCATTAGATCACCTCAAAATTATAACCAAAAAATCCTATTATCATGTTTCAAGAGTTATTTTTTTTTCAAATGCCCAGATTAGAACTGGAGGGAAAAGTAAAAATAGAAAGAATCAAGTGTTCCCCCTGAAAGAAATCCTTGATTCAAATCTAGAGCTTCTGGTTCAAAGGATATATTCTGCAAACAGACAAAAAGAAATGAAGTACCAAAGAGTCAGTATGAGGATCTACAAGGCTATGCTACAATATGCCAATATAAAGAAAGAAAATCTTGGAATGTGGCATTCCAAAAAAAAAAAAGAAAAATGTTTATAAGCAAGAATAGCTTACCTTAAAACACACACACACACACACACACACACACACACACACAGTATAATCCTACTGGGATCAGGGGAAGTATAGACCAGATCTTTTTAAGGAAAGAGATTTAAGCTATCAACAACCATATAACAAAACTCCCAAATCACTAATAAAAGAAGTACATATTTAAAATAATTCTGAGATTCTACCTTACACCCATCAAACTAGTAAACATAATACAAAGGGGAAATTACAATTATTGGAAGGCATATAGGAGGATAAGAACAATAATGCACTTCTGACAGAACTATGAATTGTTTCAAACATTCTGGAAAGCAATTTGGAATTATACTCAAAAAGTCACTAACCTGTATATAACTTTTAACCCAATGATAGTTCACATATCCCCAAAGAATTCAAAGAGAGAGGGAAATGACTCATATGCGCAAGAATATTTATAGAAGTATTTTTTATTGTAGTAAAGAACTGGAAACCAGTCCATCAGTTAGGGAATTAATTAAGTTATAGGAATATAATGGAATGGTTCTGCCAAAAGAAATTACGAAAGGGATAGATTCAGAGAAACCTGTAAAGACATGTATGAATTGATGCAGTGTGCTATGTGATCAGAATCAGTAGAATTATCTATATAATTATCATAACATTGTAAAGAAAAACTACTTCAAAAGATGTAAGACTTCTGATCAATAACCAGTCTCCTCATCTGTAAAATAAATTGGAGAAGGAAATGGCAAAGCACTACAATATCTTTGCCAAGAAATCCCCAAATGGGGTCACAAAGTGTTGGACACAACTAAAAAATGAACAGAAGAAGTACAGAGCACTCGTGCTGGTTCTAAAGGAGACTCTTAAGTTTATATAACATGCACAGGCTCTACCTTTATGGAACATGCAATCTAGCCAACTATCAATGACACAAAGACAGATTGTCTAGTGAATTGTATAGAGAACTAAAATGATTGCAAGTCTGCTTGCTTCCTCTATAGACTATGTCTATTTGTTTTGTTTTTGCTTTTTTATATGTTGTCTTTTCTTTTCACATCATTGTAATTTCCCCCATCTTCCTCTTCCTCTCTGAGAGTCATCCAACACAACAAATAGTATTTTTAAAAAAGGAAGAGTAAAAAAACAATTAGCCTAAAACTGATCAATAGATAAAAAAAAGGCTCATGTACGATACTTGTGAACCTCCTATCTTTGCAAAGGAAAGGGCTGAAAGTATCTTCTGATCTTCCTTTGAGTCTTGTTAATTCTTTATGCTCCCTTCCCTTCCCTTCTTCTCCGTTTGTCCACATAGGGTATTATACCCTTACCTTTGGGTGCTCTGCTGAAAGGAATGTAGATTTTGATAACTGAGATGTAGCAAGGTATCTTGGGATTTATGGGCTAGATTTCTTTCTTAAAAACTAAGTCTTAAACCCAATTCACTCTGGCTCTCATTGATAGGTCTCAGCCCAAGCCCCACTTAGTGATCATTGGTTGGGCCCTGGTGACTCAGAGTGAATGTAAATAGTAATTGTTTCTGTTTTGGCCAGAAACCCTGAATGTCTTCCCCTTCCAGATTGATTTTTTTTAATTAGGTAAAAGGGGCCATTCTTTGACTCTTTTCTTACCTTACCTTAATCACTGAGTGAATGTTGCCTCAGTCAAAGTGAGAACTCTTGAAACCTTAGCTTAAAAAGGTCTCCCACTGCATCCAGGGTCATCTCTAGTCATGCTGATGTACATCTTGCCACTGGACCCAGATGACTGCAGAAGGAGAAAGTGAAGCTGGTGACTTTGCACAGCCCTCCCTCACTTAAATCCAATTCGCTTGCAAGTCATGGCATCATCTTCCTGATGTCATCGTCTTCTTCAAGAATGAACAACAAGCAACAAAAGCAATAGTTCTTTAAAATTTTGAAACACTGATATTCTCCCCTGTGGTTGTTCTTTCTATTTTCGTTGGGTAAATGGTTATTGTATATATTGTTCTCCTGATCCTACTTCACTTTGCATCAGTTGACATATATCATTTCCATGCTTCTCTGCATTCATCACATTCATTGTTTCTTACAAAACAGTAATATTCCATTATATTCATATACCATAATTTGATTAATCCTTCCCCAATCTATGGTAATCTACTTTATTTCCAATCCTTTTCTATCACACACACATACACACACACACACACACACACACACACACACACACAAATGCTATTATAAGTATTTTAATAGACCTGTTACATTTCATCTGTGATCCAAACATTCCTCCAAAGGTTTCCCTGGAACCCAGCTGTTTTTCACCAGTCTGGCCCAACTTAAACTGAATAGGATGGAAAGAGTTGGGAAGAGAGTGGTTGCAAGAAGTTTGCTAGAAATTGGAAAGAAAAAGGACAGAATTGGCAGGAGCAAGCAGAGTTGGGTTTTACCCCTTGGCTCCACATCCTGGGAATTTCTTGCTGGATTTGCTGGGTCAAAGTATTCAACACTGAGGGCAAGTAGGGAGAGAATAAAAACAAAGCCAAAGTCATCTGCATTTTCTTGGTTGATTTGTCAGAACCTCCCCTAACTCCTGTCGCTTGACTAATAGCTTCTAGTAGCTAAGAAGTCTCTAGGAAACATTTAATGTCTAGAGATGAATCTGTGTGCTTTCTCTAGTAAGGAAATGAAAATTCTGTAACCCAGATGTGTCCTTTCTATCTTAACTTCCAGGTAGCTTAGAGCTAAATTCAGTGCCCAAGTACAGGTAATACAGATACCTACTGACAGGAATGTTGGACTGATCATCAGGCAACCTGAACTCTCTTATAATGACCCTGTCACTAACTCATTGTCACATAAGTAAATCCCATACCTTTAATGACCTTCAGTATCCTCATCTATGAAATGAGCAATATAAGTTTCCTTCCAAATTTAACGTTCATGGCCTCCATTCTTATTTCTTATTTGGATTCTTTAATCTATAAGCTTCCTAAAATCCTCTTAGAAATAAGGAAAGTAAAATTCTTATTTTTTTGGAAAGCTTTACTTCTCTTGAATATTTGCAACGAATTACAAAAATTTGGGTGTTGATAGTGAGAAGGAAAATACTACTTGGGAGTAGGAAAAAAGTAGGAGTAGGATTATTATTGAGTTCCATTCAACAAATATTTATTAGTTGCCTACTAATAAAGAAACTATGTTAAACCTTGGAGATTATGTTTGAAAAAGAAATAAGGCACAGTCCTTAACTTTAAGTAGTGTACAGTTAGGCAGTAAAGAATATGCAAATTTTGTAGATCCTATACATGATTGCACGCCACCATGGGGGGGGAGGGGGGGAGGGAGGGGAGAAAATCCAAAACTCAAGTGATTGTAGAACTGAATCTTGTAAACTAAAAGTAAATAAACAAGTCATTCAAAAAAAAGAATGTGCAAATTATAATGAAAAAGGGAAAGGACCTATTTGTAAAAAATTATTTATAGCAGCACTTTTTGTCATGGCAAAGAATTAGAAATTGAAGGAATGTCCATTAATTGGAGAATGGCTGAAAAAGTTGTGATATATGATTGTAATGGAATATTAGTGTGCTATAAGAAATGATGAGCAGGCAAATTTCAGGGAAAAAATTTTGGAAAGGCTTATATGAACTGATGCAAAGTAAAGTGAGCAGAACAAAGAGAACATTGTACATAGTAACAGCAACACTGTATGATGATCACCTATGAATGACAACTATACTCAGCAATACAATAATCCAAGATAATTCCAAAGATTCATGATGAAAAAAGCTCTAAGGGAAAGAGCTGATGGAGTCTAATTGCTGATCAAAGCACATTACTTTTCACTTTCTATATTTTTGGGTCTTTTTTTCCCTTTGGGTTTGTATCTCCTTTCACAACATGACTAATATGGGAATATGTTTTGTATAATTGAACACGTATAATCTATATCAAATTGCTTTCCATCTCAGGAAGAAGGAAAGTGAGAGAGGGAGGGAGAAAATTTTTTTAAAAAATGAATGACAACAATTGTCTTCATATGTAACTGGGGAAAAAATTAAATAATATTAAAGGTCAAAAAATTGAAAAACTAAAATTAAAAAAATTTATATAAGGCAGAATGAAATATATGTAAAGGAGAAATTGGAATGATGTACTAAGAGAAATTTGGGTAGAAATTTTACCACTTTTATTTGAGAGCATCAAATAAGAGCCTGGAAGAA
>JAQQSU010005390.1:0-13812 GCA_028627135.1 Pseudochirops cupreus | reverse complement strand
TTTCCCTTTTCCCCTCCTACTTCTGCCTTGCCTTCTGCCCCCACTTGTATCAGGCCACTATCCCCTGTACTTTTTCTTTTCCTTTTTCTTTCTACTTCTGTATAAGGTAAGACAAATTTCTATACCTAGCTAAGTATCTATGTTATTTGCTTTTGGAACCAAATGCAATGAGAGTAACATTCAAACTCTACTCACTCTCTCTTTTCTTTCCCTTTAGTTTAATAGGACATTTGTAGCTCTTCCTGTTTTGGAATTTATCCCATTCTCCCTCCCCCTTTCCTCTTCTCACAGTACAATCCTTTTTTGTACCACATAAGTTTTTTTTTTAAATATCATCACAACAAAGTGAAATTAAAGCTATACCTTTTGTCAATGTATACTCCTTCTAATACCCTAATAGAGATACAGTTCTCAAGTGTTACTCATATCATCTTCCCATGTAGAGATGCAAATAGTTGAATCTTATTGAATATAATTTTTTTCTCTTTCCTTTTTACCTCTCTATGCTTCTCTTAAGTCTTGTATTTGAAGGTCTGGTTTTCCGTCAGTTCTGATTTATGAGAAAAGTATGAAAGTCCCACATTTTATTGAATGTCCATCTCTTCCCCTGAATCATTATGTTTAATTTTCCTGGATAGTTGATTCTTGGTTGTAATCCAAGCTCCTTTGACTTCCACAATATCATATTGCATGCCCTCTGATGCTTTAATGTTGAACCTGGTGAGTCCTTATGGTACATAATTATAGTTGTGGCTACTTGATATTTGAATAGTTTCATTCTGGTTGTTTGCAGTATTTTATCCTTGACCTAATAATTTTGGTATTTGTCTACAATATTCCTTGGAGTTTTATTTTGGTGTCTCTTTTAGGAAGTGATAAGTGGATTCTTTCAAAGACTATTTTACCCTGTTTGTAGGTCATCAGGGCAGTTTTCCTTCAAAATTTCCTGAAAGTTGCTGGCTAGTCTCTTTTTGATCATGGCTTTCAGGAAGTCCAATAATACCTAAATTATTTTTCCTGTATCTGTTTTTCAGTTCAGTTGCTTTTCCAATGAGTTATTTTACATTTTCTTATTTTTTTAATTCTTTTGTTTTTTAACTGATTCTTAATGTCTCATAGACTCATTAGCTTCCACTTGCCCAATTCTAATTTTTAAGAAATTATTTTCTTCAGTTAGCTTTTATACCTCTTTTTCCATTTGACCAATTCTACATTTAAAGGAGTTGTTTTCTTTCAATGGATTATTTTTCCCATTTGGTCAATTTTATTTTATTTTTTTGGTTTTGTTACTTTTTAAAAATTAATTTATTTTTACTTCTCAATATTCACTTCCACAGGATTTTGAGTTCCAAATTTTCTCCCCATTTCTCCCCCATTAAAGCAAGTATTCTGATTAACCCTTTATGTGCCTTCCCTTTGATTAGTATTCCCTTTTCCTTATTCATTTCCTTTCCATTTTCCTAAAGAGAAAATTTGATTTCTATGCCCATTTCCTGTATATCTCATTTCCCAGTTGCACGTAAAAATAATTAATAATATTCATTTTCTAAAATAGTTCCTCATTCTCTCTGTCCCTCCCTCCCAACCTACCTTCTTTGAGAAAGAAAGCAATTTGATTTAGGTTATACATATGTAGTCATGCACAACACTTTCATAATAGTCATGTTGTGAAACACTAACTATATTTTCCTCCATTCAGTCCTGGCCCTCATTTATTATGTTCTCTCATTTGACCTTGCTCCACTTCAAAAGTGTTTGCTTCAGATCATTACTCACCCCATTTGCCCTCCCCCCTTTTTAAAAATAATTTCTCCCCATCTTTTCCCCTTCCCAACTACTTTCCTATATGGTAAGATGGATTTCCCTACCCAATTAAGTATTTTGTTATTATTTCCTTGGGCCAAATGTTATTGGAGTAAGATTCACTCATGCCCTCTCACCTCTCCCCTCTTTGCCTAACTACAAAAGCTTTTTCTTGCCTTTTTTTATGTGAGAGATTTTATTCCATCCTATTTATTCCTTTCTCCTCCCAATACATTCATCTCTCTCCCCTTAATTTTATTTTTTAGATTTCATCATCAACTTTAATGTCTCTTATGACTTCTTTTTCCTGTTTACCTTTTAATGCTTCTCTTGAATCTTATATTTTAAAGTCTTTTTTTTTTATTCAGCTCTGGTCTTTTCATCAATAATGCTTAAAAGTCCTCTGTTTCACTGAATTTCCATTTTTCCCCATACTCAATTTTGCTTTTAAATCTAACTCCTTTGACTTCTAGAATATCATATTTCAGGTCCTCCAATCCTTTAATGTAGAAATGGCTAAATCTTGTGTTATCTTGACTGTGTTTCCATAGCACTTCAATTGTTTCCTTCTGGCTGCTTGCAGTATATTCTCCTTGACCTGGGAAATCTGGAATTAATTACAATATTACTGGGAGTTTTTTCTTTCAGTATCTCTTTTAGGAGGTGATTGGTGGATTCTTTAAATTTCTATTTTACCCTCTGGTTCTAGAATATCAGGGCAGCTTTCCTTGATAATTTCTTGAAAGATCATATCAAGTCTTTTTTTTTATTTAATCATGACTTTCAGGTAGTCCAATAATTTTTAAAGATCTCTCCTGGATCTATTTTTGAGCTCAGTGATTTTTTCCAATGAGATATTTGACCTTGCCTTCTATTTTTTCATTCTTTTGGTTTTGTTTTATAATTTCTTGATTTCTTACAAAATCATTAGCTTCTATTTGCTTTATTCTAATTTTGAAGGTATTATTTTCTTCAGTTACCTTTTGGACCTCCTTTTTCCCTTTGACCAATTCTGCTTTTTATGGCATTGTTCACCTCACTGTGTTTTTTTTTTTTTTGGTACCTCTTTGCCATGTGGGTCAGGGTTTTTTTAAGGTTTTATTTTCTTCAGCATTTTTGGTGTCTCCTTTAACAAGCTCATTTTTCAAGATTTTCTTATATCATTGTCATTTCCCTACCTGATTTTTCCTCAGTTTCTCTTAATTGGTTTTCACAATTCTTTTGGAGATCTTCCTTGGCCAGAGAATAATTCATATTTTTCTTGAATGTTTTGGCTGTGGGAGCTTTGGCATTGTTGCCTTCTTCTGGTTGTATGTTTTGATCTTCCTTGTCACCAAAGTAAGATTCTGTATTCTTGAATTTTTTTCATACTGTTTGCTCATTTTCCTAGTCAGTTGCTTCACTTTTTAGCTCTTTTTTTTAGGTAGGACTCTGGTTTAAGAATGGAGAGTGTTCTGTCCCAATCTTCAGGGGTTTTACACTGCTCTTTTCAGAGATATTTCTAACAACTTATAAATTTTTGTAAATCCAAGGTTTTATGATCAAAAGTGAGATATTTACTCTTCTCCAGTGTGTCTCTGGTCTGTGAGTGACCATAAGCACTCCTTTCTGCTTTGGAACTGTGAGGACTCCTCCTTCACCACTGCCATTATCTGCACCAGGCCAACACTACTCTTTAGCCCAGAGTCACCACCCAGGACAGTCATACACATTCAAGGAAGGGCAAAGCAAGAGAATCCTGCCTCAGAGCCAGCACAGAAATCTGTGCAATCCCCTTGTGATCAGATGCTCAATACCCCCACTATCTATGAGCCAAGAGCTCTGGAAGCAGCTGCTGCCACCACCAGCACACTGGGACTCAGACTGGAGTTGGAAGTTCTTCTCTCACCCAGGTCCCACAGACCTTTCCTATTGGTTTTCTAATGTGTCTTTTGTGTTTGTGGGCTGAGAAGTCTGGAAAACATCACAGCTGCCAGTTATTCAGTCTCCTAAGGCCTACTCCAGTGTTGCATCGGCTCAATCTATGCTGGCACTGCCCATGTTAAACTGTGTTCCTCTCCCAGCCTGATGCAACAGAACTTTGCTGTCAAACTTCCAGGTGTCTTGTGCTGGAAATTTGTTTTCACTCTGTCATTTTGTAGGTTCTGCTGTTCTAGAATTTGTTTAGAGTAATTTTTTTAGAGGTACTTGGTGAGATTTAGGGGAGAGTTCAAGGAAGTACCGGCTTTCACTCTACTATCTTTGTTTCATCTGCTGGCAAATTGTATTTTTAGGAATTATTTACCGCAGTCTATTTTTGTCCATTTTCCAAGCTGTGAACTCTGTTTTGCAGACCTCTCATTTCTTTTCCCAAATTTTCTTCCACATTTCTTATTTGATTTTCAAAATCCTTTTTGAACTCTTCCAATAAGACTTTATGGCCTTGAAACCACTTCATATCCCCCTCAAGGTTTCACATGTCAGCATTTTGGCAATGCTGTCCACTTCTGAGTTTGTGTTTTGATCTTCCCTGTCAAAATAATAGCTTTTTCTGGTCAAGACTTTTTTAATTGTTATTTCTTCCTTACTTTTTTTTTTGTTTATTTTGTGCTGTGTCACTGGTCTGCTGAGCTAAGATTATGTGCTGAGTCACAGAAGTATTTAGCTTGAGAAAGTAAGTTGTTAGGGTGCTTGAGGGAGAGTCAATATTTATGTCAAAGTCCCTTAGTATGAAGGTAGTCTTTGAGAAGGGGGGGAAAATTGTGAGCCATGTACTCTTGGAGGAAGAAAACTTTCTCTGGAGATCTGTAAACAATGGTTTCCATAAGGCTATTTCAATGGTACAGGTGGGAATGGCTACATCAGAATAGCACCTGGTTAGAGAGAAAGAATCTTGCACAAGAGAAATTGTGAAGTTAGTAAGTTCAAGATTTAATAACATATTGGGCATGTTGATTGAGTGTTATTGCATACTTGACAGTGGCAATAAGATTGGAAAGCTGGTGATTGAGAGGATGATGCTGTCCCAGACTTATATAGATAATGTCAGGAAAAAGAAAGGTTTAAGGTGGCAAGATAATTTGTTCTATTTTGGACATGTTGGTTTTAGATACCTAGGATAATATATGGTTAGTGATGCCCAAAGTAAGTTAGTTGCAAGTTTGGAGTTGAGGAGATAGATGGAAGCTGGGTTTATAGATGTGAGAATCATTTACACAAAAATGATCATTGAATCCATTGAAGCTGAAAAGATCACCAAGCAAGATGGTACAGCAGGAGAAAAGAAAAGAACTCAGAATAGAGCCTTTTTGTAGGATTTGACGTACATGAGGATTTTTTAATGTAGATTAAGAAAAAGAATGGCCATTCAGGTAGGAGGAGAATGAGAAGAGAGCAGAGTCCCAAAATTAAAAAAAGGAGAGAATCAAGGGGAAAAAAGTAATCAGTAATGTCAGAGGAGGCAGAGAGAGCAAGAAGGATTAAGATTGAGAAAAGGCCATTAAACTATATGTAAATCAGTTACATTTTTTTTTAAACAATCATAGTTGGAAGGAACTTTAAAGGTCATTTGCTGTATCTCCTAGCCTATGAAAGAAATATTTTTATGGTATTTGTGATTGAAAGTTATTCAGCATTTTAAAAGGAATTCTTAATATTCTTTTGAATAGGAATTAAGGAATGTTAAATTCCCAGTCGAGTCTTTGTCTTTAAAATTTTTCTCAAGAGTTTTGTCCATCTTAACATGGTTATTATGAAAAGTGTGAGTGGAAATAGTATCAATGCATATTATTCATCCATTCAGTAGCAACTTAACATTTATATAAACAGGATGGAGGAAGCATTAGTAATTGAAGAATCAGGATAAAACCTCATGTAGGAACTGCAACCTAAGGTGTACTTTGAAGGAAATTATGGATTCTACAAGGTAGGGAGATGGAGGGAGGACTTTCTAGACATGAAGGAATATCTGGGTAAAGACATGTATACAAGGTGTGACACGTGCTATAGGGAGTAACAGCTTTTGATTAATTTGACATTAAGGGAGTCTGTGGATGTGAATAACATGAAATAAAATTGTAAAGTTAAGTGGACCATGGAGGGATTTAAATGACTAACTGCAGATTTTGTATTTTGTCATGATTGTGTCTGACTGATTTCTTATCACTGATGTCACAGAAAGAGATGTCTGTTAAGGTTCAGTCAAACAGACATGAAACAAAAGTTTTCCAGAAAGTGTAACAAAGGATAGGTCCAAAGGAGACCCAATATAATTCCAGTGTCACAAGATGCCAACATTAAAACCAAATAACAACAGATGAAAATAACATCACCTACCTCTATAGTACATAGGCTGTAGCCTGGAAGAATAAGCTTATTATCTGTATTTTCCTTGAGTGTTTGAGGCATCTGTTGTGTGAAGCATGCTTTTCAATACTTCACTCTTATACCATACATACTTACCGCTAGCTCATAGATAATCATGTGTGTACCTCTCCTATAACATAAAAAAAAAGATTTGTTTTGACTTGAGCTGCATAAATTCCTCTCTGTGAAATTATTCATGAAAAATTTTTAAGGGTTCTCTCCTGCATGAGCCTACATCTGCCTCCATCTTCGATGGCTATAAAAATGCTTTATTTTTACCTGCTCATATGGGTAAGGTAACAATGACAATAATGCTAATAGTATTAGTAATATTTATGTAGCACTTTAAATTTAGCAAAATATTTTGCAAATATTATCTAATTTGATCTTCCCAACAATGCTAAGATATAGGTGGCATTATTATAGCCATCTTATATATGCCATTTTATATATATAGATATAGATATAGATATAGATATAGATATAGATATAGATATAGATACAGATATAGATATAGATATATAGATATATATGTGGATAACTATGGCTATCAGTCTCACATTTGATTTCAAGTATATTCTTTTCCTTTTCTATTATGTTAGTGGAAACAGGCCCAATTTGATTTAAAGAACTAGACCTTAGGCCCTAGTCGCTCTAATGTATTTTCCTAATAGTACTCTATTGATCTAACAGACTGAGAATATAGAATAATTTTTGATCTTTTAAGCAATGATTTTGGGGAAAACAAGCCTCTTAATGAGTTCAAATGCTGTGAATTAATGGCATAATAAAGGGACCAGTTCAATACTCAAGTTTTATTGACAAATTATAGGGGAGACTACAAGTGAAAAGTGAGTAGAAGGAGAAATGTGTACCCAAAATTCAACTCAAATGCATGCACACATACACATTTATATTTGTATACTCATTTAAACATAGAGTAAAAGAGTAAAACTTACATAAGGGTGGTACTGGATGGTGAGCACAGTGATACAGATTCATTCAAGTGGTCCATTCAAATGAAGAGGCTTGGTCCCACAAGAACACTAGGCCCCCAAAAGAGAAAAGATGTACTTCCAGCGATAGGAGATATACTTCCAAAGGAGGGGAGATCTACTTCAAAGTATCCTTCCCAGAGAGGGATACTTAAAACTGGATCATGATGCCACTTAGAGATGACCACTTTGTATGCAATTGTTCAGAGCAGATTGGGGATTTTTAAGGTATCCAGATGCAAGAGGGAATGATAAACTGGTAGTTGACAAGACAGCATTTCTGAACACACAACTCTATTAACCTTGACATCTTACTGTCAGTATTTTTCAAAGGCCTAATGTTATAGAAATGTGTTCCATGCATAGATTATATCAACTATACTGTCCCTTAATGGGAGACTGTCATGATGGCCTCAAGAGCACTAAGTCTTATCTTGAAACAATGAAATAACCAATCTGAAAAGCCTTTTTTTCAAATCTGCCTAACAAAACTGCTAAGAACCTCTGTGGAATATTTATCTCCTCATGAAGTCCTTACATGCATGTAACCACCTAACAGCCGTCTCCTTTGGGAATATATAACAAACTGTCCAGACTATTTTAGTATTCATGATTTTTTTTTACAATCGTATTTACCTTGAGGCTTCCTAGGAAATAGAACATTGTTCTTGATTTCAGCTAAGGTCAAATCAGCCAATTGACATGACAGTAGTCTGGATAATCTTTTTGGGTATGCCCTTCTATTTTTTGCTTACATTCTTTAAAGAAAATTCCTATATTGTCACAGTTGAGCATTTATCAGCTTTATATTTTCCTATTATAACTACCTATTCGCTATATCGAATGCATAAACAAAGATTGTGCCAAGTCAGTCAATTCAGTAATGGACAATCAAAGTTCCAACCTTTTCCCAAAACACTAAGTTTTCTAAGTGACCTTTGGAAAATGGTTTCAAATAAATTATTTTAAATTATACCTCTCATAGGCAATTCCCAGTGGGAATGGTTCCACCATTCATCTCTGGAGTAGCTCAACCAGCATGTTGATGGATGATTCAGCTTATATTAGCAGGCAGAGGGCACCTTACTAAATTTCTGAGTCAAGCAGAGGACACCAAAGTCCCCAGTGTTTTATTTTGTTTTTCCCTCTATGAATTCCATTTTATTCTTGGTTCATTTCCAAATTGTTTTTGTGGAATACTAATATAGAATACTAATATACTTTTGTATATTCCAATTTTGCAATTCCTGCTGTATATATACAGAAACCCATTAAAGATACTAATAGCAAATTAATTGTTCATCACCTCTGCATGAATAGGACCTTTTCCCCCATTAATAACATTTCATCTATTATAGCACTGATAATCCACTCCATCACCAAATGATGAAATAATTCCAGATAGAATAACACCAAAAATCAATTTCTATGCCATTATAATTTTCAGAACATCAAATGAATATTTAATCGAATTGTGTCAAACCAAAGTTAAAAATATAGAAATAGTTTAGAAAACTTGAAGGCATTTGCTAAGTGTTTCTCTCCTTTTAAAGTAGCATACAGATAACCCTTTGCCTCCTAATTAAGAGGAATCTATCACAAAGACTAACTTATATCCTGATTCACAAGTTTACTAAATTCATGAAGTCCTTTACTAATCAATTTACAAATGAGAATCCATTTTACTCTGCTGGTCAGATGTGTTAGAGTAAATTGGTTGTATGTTACAGTAATAATAACAGAAAAATCAATCCTCTAATTAGGGAGTTAAGAGAACCAATAAAGGTACAATTTGGATAAATGTTCATGCCTCCTTTTCCTATTTTTTTTTTCAGTCCAACTTTCTGGTACTTAATAAAGGTTCTTTTTCTTGATCACATAGAAATGCCAACACTACTCATTTTCCCACATTTCCCACTCTCCCAACATTCCACACACATAGGAAGGTAAGAAATCAATTATGCTTTCTTAGTCTACAACTTTATCACCATGGTAGTATTGTTAAAAGATATAAACAATATATGGTAGGAAGCCGCCTGTCCAGTTTTTTTTGCCATTGTTGGCAAAAATTAACTTAGGAAACAAATTAATTTCTAGATAGCTAAAATTAGGAGGTAAGAAGACTTATTTAGAATAAACTACTTCTACTACTACTACTACTACTACTACTACTACTACTGCTGCTGCTGCTGCTGCTGCTGCTGCTGCTGCTACTACTACTACTACTATTACTACTACTTTTCTCCTTCCCTCTCTATCTCCCCCTTCTCTCTCTCTCTCTCTCTCTCTCTCTCTCTCTCTCTCTCTCTGTCTCTCTCTCTGTTTCTCTCTCTCTCACTTTCCCTCTTTCTCTGTCTCTCCAACCCCTCCCAAACATGAGGTCTCAGGAAAAAGAAGTGAGTTGCTAATGGGCTATAGATTAGAGTGGTAGCTTAGTATGATAAATAGGATAGAATCTCCTTGATTTAAAAACAAAATGTCCTTACTGTAATATAAACTGCATTAAATAAAGAGCTTCCTTTTATTAATTTTATAAATTTTATAAATTTATAAATTTTAAACTAAATTTCATTGCTTGTGGGGTTTGGAATATAAGATATAATTATATGCTGTAATTTTTGGGGCGAAGGAGCTGAATATCAGTATCTGCTCCTAACAATAAATAACACCACTAGGAGCATGGCATCTCACTTAAATAGCAGTAGTAGATGGGCATTCAATTCCCATATCTTCCGGAGTTTTTCCTCTTGACTTTCCTTTCTTTCCTTACATTTAAGAAGCATTACAAGATTCCTCTCCATCTTGGTTATTTCCTCTTCTGGAGGATGGTATAACAATAATGCAATATTCACAATACCCATGGAGGTTATGAATATGTTGGTATAGTTGTGAATCACAAAATGTAGCAAACTCTCCACATAGGGGGCAGAACCAAAGCCTTTTTCAAATACCAGAAAACCAAGTCCCAGAACCAGAAAGCAAACGTCAATACAGTAGTCAAAAAGTTGATACATATGGGTAATGCAGTAAACACCACATTCCCAAGCCTTCACAACAGAACAGGCTCCCTCAAACAGGGATCCCTCTCTCACTCACTATAGCTCCTCAACCTGATTCTTGGAAGTTTTCAGCAAAAGTTGCAGAAGGAGGGTCTCAGCAAAAAATGTGCAGCCTCCAGGTGGTCATTGAGAGAAAAATCTGACTGTCCTGCTGGTTCTCTTCCTTATATACAGTATAGCTCCTCCCCATTCTGCCCCCTTCCTGTTGAGGTGTTAGCTACTCCCAAGGTGTTGACTACTTCTGTGTTAATCAAATAGCTTAAACAAGGTGTTAACTTGAAACAAGGTGCTAAGTGCTGCTTACTTGCCAATACAAAGGGGCATGGAAGATATTCAGATTCCATTAATGTTACATTCAATGTTATGCCATGCACAAGCAGATTCCCAAAAGAATGCTACTGTGAACAGCTTTTAAGTTTTGGATTACACAGTATAGTGAACACTCCATTTGTTCCATTACAAATCAAGGCAAACATTCACAACAAATCACAATATAGTGTTTATAACAGCTTAACATTAGAATGGCAACAGTTTTCACTACAGTGGCCACAATATTTAGAACAAAGAACAAAAGAATAATCATCTGGTTTCCCCAAGCCGGAAACCCTCCTTACTTAATCATTCAGTCAATTCACAATACAATAAACAATACTTAATCATTCAGTCAATTCACAATACAATAATCAATCTTCCACTCATGGAGCAATCATAGATCAACTCAATCAGTCACTTATCTTGCAATCAATCACTAAATACAATCGTTAGAAAACCATACAAACCCTCCACCCCTTGGTGTCCAGCAAACCTCAGTTTCATCCAAGGGGAGGCTTTTCTTCATCTTGACTCAAGGTTGTCTCTGATCTCTCTGATTCCCTGGATCCCCTTCCATGGTCCAGCTCCTACCCAAATCCACCCAACAATCACCTGGACTCAGAGGCAGACAGCTGCTAGGTCCTTATCCAGTCCTCTGGGCAGTCCCAGGCACATACCAAAGTTCACAGAGTCCAGCACATCTCAAACGTTTCCCCTCTTCTGTTGCTGGGAACTCAAGCCACAGACCAACAAAGGCTTATCTCAGTCATGCTTCTTCATGTCCTCCAGCAGTTCAGGTGGCCCTAGGACCCAGATAGAATCTCAGCCTTCTAGGCAGCCTACCAGACAGCCCTCTCAGCCTTCCAGGTGGCCTTCCCCAGATTCGGCTCTCAAGACAACTCTGACACAGTTCTCAGTCCACCAGTCCCAGCTCCCAGATGCTGGGACAATCCTGCTTCCTCTACCAGGAGCCACCAGGAGGAAGATTGCTGATTCTGTCTCTCTGTCTCTAGAACTCTTCTTATAAACACACACTAGCCTCCTGTCTCAGCCAACACCCTCCTGCCATGTCAGCAACAGGAGAATTGCTCACAGCTTCAGTACTTAGTTACTAAGTTACTAAGGGCTAAGTATCTGCTAGATTGATTACTATTACAGATTACTATTGATTACTATTAGAGATGGATAAGTAAGGAACAGGGAAGCATCTTCATGGTGGGCAGAAGACAACAGAAGGTTCCCCTTTTGGTAAGCAGATGACTAACCAGAAGTTTATTGTGGCTACTGGTATGGTGGTTGTGTTTTCATTTTGTTATTATGCTCCATTTATCTGCTACAAGTTGAAAAATGGCCTCTTATGGCAATCAGTCAGTCTATAAACAGTTATTAAGCATAAAAAAATGTACAAGGCAATGTACTCTGTATCTCACTGTTTACCCAGAGTATGGCACTCTGGGGATAAAAATGAAAAAGAAAGGTAGCCCCATCCTTAAGTGGCTTGAAATCTAATGGAGAAGGACAACACACACCAAAAAAGAAAAAAAAAAGAGGGGAAAGGATGAAGTAGGTACCCAGCATAGGGCCTAATTAGAGAATTTTAAAGCAGTCTTAAATCAGGACAAGTGATGGGAATTGGGTAGAAAACTTCTTACATGGAGATCTGGGAGTTCATGACTGTGATCTCCAAGTCAGAGTCCAAATGGACAGGGACTACTCATGAGATGTGAATGTCAAGTCTGATTAAATCTCACAGGATAATGAGATTTCCCAACAATTTGGTTCCTGAGGCAGGAAGGCATGATGGAAAAGTTCAAAGAAGTCCAAAAAAACATGAAGTTGGTGGAAATGTGGAATGATAGGATTAAATATTTTGAGGAAAGATAATCAAGTGCTATCCTCATTTTACATATAATTTTGTACCACATATTTGTAGGACAAATGTTGAAAAATGTATTTTCATTATATAGGAGTCATTTTTGAGAGTTTGCTACATTTATATCTAACTAGAAATTTCCTTTTTTTGGTTCTTGTGCTTCATAGGTATTAGCTCCTAACAAATTTGTAAGTAATTTACTGAATTAGAATTTCCTCCTACAGTTCCTATTAAAGCTCCCTTAAAAAATTAATTTTATGATATTTGAGTTCCAAATACTCATTAAATTGGTCAATGCCTAGATGATGGTAAACATATTGATTTTAAAGGTATGTGGGATATACCAACTTTACTAAGTAAAATATCCCTGATGCATTTTTGCACATACTTTTTGACAACAAATACATATACCATAGCAGAATCTCAGTACCACTGAAATGAAACTCACCATGAAATTTATAGGGGGTCTCATAAATCCATTTTCTTATCATAACTTTTCTTTTTTCCAAAACAATAATGTGACCATGTATATTATGTATGTGTATGTATATAAATACACAAATACATGTATGTATGAGTGAATGTGTCTATACACATTTATATCTACTCATATCTATATTTATCTATCTACAGATTAAGAGTAAATATTAGGTTTCTGGAATTTCTCTGAAATTATAAGGTTATCTTCCTCTAGGTTTCCATTGTGTCTTTGCAGTTCACTGCAAAGTTGTTCAAACTTCATGTACAAATGTCACTACCCCTCCCACGCTCCAATTCCCTTTCTTTATTCCTAATCTGCCAATTTCACTTGATACATGTACATATCATTTGTTCATTCATCTATATCAGATTATGATTTTGTTAGGGAAGTGGGGTGGCACAGTGGATAGAGTACTTTGCTTAGAATCAGAAAGACTCATCCTTATGAATTCAAATCTGGTCTCAGGCACTTACTAGCTCTGTGATCCTGGGCAAGTCACTTCATCCTGTTGGCCTCAGTAACTGATCTATAAAATGAGGTTGCAAAGGAAATGGTAAAGTGCTCCAGTATCATTGCCAAGAAAACCCCAAATAGGAACATGAAGAGTCAGACATTACTGAAATGATTCAATAAAAATGATGACTTTGTTCCCCCATGTCCCCAACTAGACCCAGGAAAGGAGATCTTTTCTCCTCCATATATAGAACTCCACTGCACATTCCACATGACCAGACCAAGAAGAGACTATGCTTTTAAAGATCATCCAGCTAGCAATGCCCCTTCACTAAAATACTTGAAATGATGCTAGCTTTTCCCAACTACTATACTATATATATGTATATGTATATATATATATATGTATATATATATATACACACATACACGCACACATATATATGTATATATATATACACATATATATGTATATATATATACTATTTTAAA
>JAQQSU010000539.1:5801-21330 GCA_028627135.1 Pseudochirops cupreus | reverse complement strand
ACCCTGGAGTCAGGAGGACCTGAGTTCAAATCCAGCCTCAAAATCTTGAAACACTTACTAGCTGTGTGACCTTGGGCAAATCACTTAACCCCAATTGCCTTGCTTTCCCCCTTCCAAAAAAAAAAAAAAAGAATTACTTTGAGCAACTAAGGCTTTTGACTATTGTAAATACACAAATTAAAAATAAAGGCCATATGAAGAAAGACGCTATCTGCATCCAGAGAAAGAACTGATAAATACACATACGTGTAGAATAACTTTACACAGATGTGCAAATGGTATTTATGTCTAATGGCAGCCATCTCTAGGGTGCAGGAGGACGGAGAAAAAAGGGGGGGAAAGGAAATTTACATTATAGCTTTATTATATATTTAAAAGGAATAGCACGTTGTCATATAATAGGTTTGTAGTTTCATGTGCAATCATCTTTTATTATACTATGTCATAGAAATGCTTGTTTTATTCCATAAATTAAAAATAAAATATTTTTTAAAAGAAAAACTATATAAGTACTACATATTGTTTTCAAAGCTACTCTGCTTTCTCTGCTTTCTTCTTAAAAAAGAAAAAAAGCCTCTCTTCTTAACGCAAAAATTGTCCTGGTGAGATGAGAATTGTGGAGCATCATGATCTCAGGAGAATCAGAATGACAAAGAACCCCAAATCAATCAACAAGTTATTTTATCAAGTACCTACACTGGGCTAAGCTCTGAGAAAAAAATAATCCCTACTCACAATGAGCTTACATTCTAATAGGAGAAACAATGTGTCTTGTTTCTATATAAGACATCTGTCTCTATAGACTACATATATACATACACACTTGTCTCTATATTACTTATAGTCATGCTTCTTTATGTGTGTATATGTATACACTATAAATATAATACAATAATATAAACAAAAACAATATGCAAATATACAAAGTAATTAGATAAAAGGTAGTTTGGAAGGGAAGGCATTTGGAACCAGGAGAGGCTTCATGAAGAAAATAGTGCTTGAGATGCATCTAAAAGAAAGAAGACTCCATAAGGGGAAGGGAGTGTGTTACGGATGTGAGCAGGCAGTATAAAGGCATGGATACAGGAGATGGGGTATTGCAGGTGAGAATCATAGAGAAAGCAAGGTTGGCACCCAAAACAAAGAACCCAAAAAGGGTCTCTATTTGGATAGAACCTCTATTTGGAATTTACTAGACAACATAGATAATAATCACACAGAACAAAACTTAGGCAATTTAAGAAATATGTAGGGAAAAAAGAGTTACGTTGACATAAATAGAGCCTTCAGAGTATCAAAGCCAGATGCTTGTCAATGAATGGAAATGGACCTCCCACCTGAAAGACAACATAAAATACACTTTAGCAGAGCTAGTCTCTTTATTCTAATTGAGTTTAGTAATACTAGAAGCCCAAAAACAACCACCCGCATTGACAAATACTTGACTCATTCCCTTTCCTCCTCCCAAAAACCTACACCCTCCTCATGTCACACATGCCTTGGTCTCATTCCATATTTAAAATGAGAGAGGTCAATATCTCTGTCTTTCTTCTCATTTGGAAGGAATATGGGCTTTCCACAAGAGAATAATTAATAGTTATTTTAAAAAATTCTACTTGTCAATATGATAGAGCAGAAATGAAGGGAAGTGGAGTTGGTGACCTGAGTTCAAATATTGATTTTGCCACTAACCATTTGGCAATTTTGTAAAAGCTGCTGAACCTCTCTGGGCCTCAGTTTCCTCATCTGCAAAATGAAAGAATTAGATTAAATGTGGGGTCTAACCCAAAGCAGTGGTGTGCTACAGCCATTTCAAGATAATTGATTTAAAAATTTTTGGTGTGGGCATGTATACCTTGGAAATTTTTAAACACTGCAAATCAGGGTTTGATTTTATTGTTTTGTTACTTGTCTGGACCTAAGAAACTAATGGAGAAAAAGTAATATAGATTAAATTTATATTGTGGGTACTTTTTTGGGACGGTGGGGAAGACAAATGTTACACACTTATCTGCATACCCTACCCTTGAATCTGAGCTCTTTTCCAGCTCCAAAGCTATGAACCTCTTTTATAACCACTGGAATCTTTATAATCTTAATCTGTTCTTTAACCAGTTACATATACCCATAAATAGGTTAAAAATTATATAAAATTAACCCAACAAACTAACCACTGCTACCTTACAAGGCTTTTGAGAGGATCAACTGAGATAATATATGTAAAGAGATTTATAAACCTAACAACACTATATAACTGTGAATTACTACCATTGTTCCTCAGCATTATGCTTTAATAACTTGATAATTTAAGGGCGTGATCAAACACCTAACAGTGAATTTCATTCCAATGACTGTTAATTGGTCATTATGAGGTAGAAAAAAAAGACCAAATAAATTTAATTTCATTTCCTTTGCCAAGGCAGTCACTAATTACAGACTTTAACTCATGACCTAAACTAAATGTATTGCTTCCCACTAGTTGTCATTATTCTAAAGTCAAAAGCCATTACACTCTCTGTATTTTTTAGTTCTATCACACATTGTTATGGTGTTAGAAAAATACAACCTTAACAGTGGTGGCTGTCACAGTGATTGTTGTTGCTCATTCATTCAGTCAACTCTTTGTGACCCCATGTACCATCCTGTCCGTGGGGTTTTCTTGGCCAAGGTACTGGAGTGGTTTGCCATTTCCTTCTCCAGTGGATTAAGGCAAAGAGAGGTTAAGTGACTTGCCCAGGGTCACACAGCTAGTAAATGTCAGATTTTAAAAGGCCAGATTTTAACTCAGATCTTCCTGACTCCAGTCCCAGAACTCTGTCCACTGAGTCACCTAGCTGCCTCCTAGCAGCTTTTATTTCAGCTTTAAGGTATTGCTTTTTTTTTTAATGTGGTTTTTATATGAGAGAAAGCATTTTTTTGTCATAAAATACTAACAGATAATTTACTGACCAACCTAAAGTCTCCACAGCTCTCTAATGTCGTATGAACTCGGCCATGGCCACGAGGATTTTAAGTGCCTCTTTTAGTAGCTAAGCAGTATCCTTTGGACATGAAAGAATGTGGCTGATTATATTAATACCTTCTGGCATCACTGCTCGGAAAAATATAAAGTTAAAGCAGGTTCTTAGCAACTCTAACTAAAACCAGCCTTGGGAGCTATGGGAAATCATGAAATACTTCTTTGACACTTTTAAAATACTCCAACAGATTAATGATTTTATTGATGTGGCTACTGCCTTATCTTTCTCCCCCCCAAACCCTCCTCTCTTCCAAACTTCCCTGTTACTGTTGGGGATGCCACCATCTTCACAGGCTTGAAAGTAAGGTGTCATCCTCAAATACTCATACTCTGCCATCCCCCCATAAATGACTTATTGCTAAGGCCTACATTATCTTCATAAGATCATTCACATAAGTCCCATTCTCTGCTCTTATGCTGGCACCATTTTAGTCTGCCACCCTGGTGTGGGCACTCATCTCATGACTGAGCTATTGCAATATCCTGTTAATTGGTTTTTCCCCAATGTGGCCCATATTCCACTCAGCTGTCAAAGTGATATTCCTCAGCTATAGGTATGACCACATCTTCTCCTGAATAAACTGTAGTGGCATTTCCCTTACTCAACCCTGTGTTTACAAGGTTGTTGGATTTGTCCAACAGGAATAACAACAACAACAAAATTAAATACAGTTCCCACTAATGTAGAAGCTTTATATGCTTTATTCATTTGATCTTCATAACAACCTTGATAGTAATGAGTGTGCGTACGATTCTCATTTAATAAATGGGGAAACTGACTCAGATAATTTGTTTAAGACCATGTTTTGGGGTTTGGGGGAGTTTTTTGTAGTAGCAAAAAAAAAAAGGAAACTAAGGGAATGTCCACGGAAAGAAGAATAGCTAAACAAATTATAGTATGTGAATATAATGATATGCTATAAGAAATAATGAAAGGAATTGTTTCAGAGAAACCCTACACATTTAGGAAGATTTGTACAAACTCCTACAGGATAAAGGGAACACAATCAGAAAAATAATTTATGCAATAAAAATAATATTGTAAAGATAAACAACTTTAAATAACTTAACTCTAATCAATGTGATGACTAACAATAATTCCAGAGAACTAAGGATGAAGTTTGCTGCTCATCTCCTGACAGAGAAGGAATGGACTCAAGGTGTTGAAGGAGACATTTTTGGATAAGCCAATAGGAAAATTCCTCTTTCTCCAACTCCACATATTTATTATCTTTTTGTTGAGCATAGAGCGGTGCAGGATAGAGAAAATAGATGTTTACTAACTGAAAAAATTAAATTAAAAAACAAAGTTGTTTTCTTTTATATTACTGCTGCTATCTTTTAAATTGTTCTCTTGGTTCTGTCACTTGGGAAGAAAAGGGACTAAGCATTTGGACAGTAGGTACCATGTGCCAGGCACTATGCTTAGCACTTTTTACAAATATTATCTCATTTGATCCTCAACAACCCTGCAACACAGATGCTATTATTATCCTCATTTTTACAGTTAAGGGAACTGAGGTAGGCTGAGGTTAAGTGACTTACAAAAGGTCATACAGTTATTTCATACGTGAGGCCACATTTGAACTCAGGTCTTCCTGACTCCAGGTCTAATGCTGTATCCACCATAGCACCAACTACATAGCTGATCAATATATATTTTCTCTACTCAGGAAATTACTGACCACTACAAAGTATCTCTTATCTCTATGGCTAGCAAGAGATGCTCTAAGTACTGATGGCACTTATGGATCTTCATCATTCTTTGGAGAAAAGAAGCTGTTTTTCCCCCTCAGATCATTTTAACTTTTTATGAGAAGAGGTTAATATCTATTAAATAGCATTATATAACTACACAATAATACTGAAAGCAGCATGGTAGAGTGTAGAGAATCCTAGACTTACAGTCACAAAAACCTGGGTTCAAAACTTGCCTTTAACACTTAGCAGCTATGTAATAGTGGTCAAATCACTTAACAGCTCTGAGCCTCAGACAACTAGCTCTCTAAAATTATAAGCTAGAGGTAAAAATTTTCATCAGTGGAGAGAGCTCATTGTCCTTTAGCCCCTTCAAATTATTTGAATGCATTTATCTTTCTAGGCTTCTGCTGCTTGTAAAAAGATTAAGAATTGGTATGGGGTTTTGTTTTGGTTTGGGGGCACTACTAGTCACTCTGTTCTGTCTAGATTTCAGGTTCAGATTTGAAATTGCATAAAAACTTCTCAAATTCCAACGAGGTTAGGTGACACAGTGAATAGAGCACCAGCCCTGGAGTGAGAAGGATCTGAGTTCAAATATGGCCTCAGACACTTAACACTTGCTGGCCATGTGACCTTGGGCAAATCACTTAGCTCTAATTGCCCTGCCTTCCCCCCTCCAAAAAGCAAAAAAGCAAAACAAAACAAAACAAAAAAACTCCTCAAATTTCATAAGGATGAAAGTTATAGGGAAGGGGGTAGAGCCATGATGGTGAATAACAGGAAGCAATGCAGCCTAGCTTTCATCCACAATTCCTCTGAACAGAGGAAGAAAATGCACCAGACCGAAACCTGATGGGGAAATCCAAAGAAAGTAATAGTGAGTCATTTGTCCAGTCCAGTTCAGTGTGGGAAGATAGAGAAGTCTGTCAATACTGGGGATGGGGTCAAGTCAGGCAAACATTATAGGGAAAACCCCAGTGACAGGGAGAAGTTGCACACAAGGGCAGGAGGAGATCCCAGAAGTCCCTGAGGCACTATAATAGGAAGATATAGACTTTCTACACTTCATCATGACACCTTCCAATATTATTATATAACTATGCTATACTATTTAATAGGTATGAGCCTCTTCTCATAGATAGTCAACATGGTCTTTCTGAAGGAAAAACAAAAAAAAATCAGCTTCTTTTTTTGGGAGGTGGGGGATGTGTGTATGTGTTATATATGTATATATAATATAGATATATATATATATATACATATACACATGCACACAGACATACACAGATATATTTTATATCTTTATATATACACACACATACATATATATGTGTATACACATACAAGTATGTATAAAAGCTTATAATCAAGAACAGCTTCCTCAGCAAAATTAAGTATAATGCTACAAAGAGAAAGGCAGCAGCTAGGTGACACAGTGGATAGAGTGCCAGTCCTACAGCCAGGAAGACATCTTCCTGAGTTCAAATTTGACCTCAGTCACTCCCTAGCTGTGTGACCCTGGACAAGTCACTTAGCCCTGTTTACCTCGGTTTCCTCATCTGTAAAATGAGCTAGAGGAGAGAATGACAAACCACTCCAGTGTCTTTGCCCCACAAAAAACCAAACAGGGTTGTTTAGAGTCGGACACAATCTAAACAACAAACTTTAAAGTGCTATATAAATGCCAGTTACTATTAGCTTGTGGTTGCCAGGGTTCCAGTCTAATGATGACTTCATTCTACACCCTTGCTTAGATCAAGCAATATTTATAGTACAACACAAGGGTGTGCTGGTAAACATTTAATAACGAGGGTATGTTTGTGTGTGTTGGGACTGGAAGGAGAGGAGTATGTGAACACACTCTTCCAAGTTGAATCTGCTTTATTAAGACTTTTAAAAGTTTAGACAATTAGCAAAATACTAAATCAAGTTCTAAGTCAGCTAAGGAGAGCAGAGAGAGTTCAGGGCCTGGAGTCAGGAAGACCTGAATTCACATCTGGCCTCAGATACTTAACTAGCTGTGTGACCCTGGGGCAAGTCACTTCTCCCTGTTTGCCTCAGTTATCTTGTCTATAAAATAAGCTGGAGAAGAAAATGGCAAGTCATTCTAGTATCTTTGCCAAGAAAACCCCAAATGGAGTCACAAAGAGTCAATTATGGCTAAAACAACTGAACAACAACAGGAGGGAAAATGGATCTTTGATGAAATAAAAGACTTTAAAGCATTTTTGATGAAAAGATCAGAGCTATGTAGAAACTTTAAAGTTCCAACAGAAGTTAAGAGAAATCTAAAATGGTAAACATGAAAAACAGAAGGATAAAATGATTACATCCTAATATAGGTAAATGATATGTGCCCACTCTGAGGGCTATCATCATTAGGGGTCATAAAAGGAATCCAATTAGGCAAGGCCTGGGAGCAGTCTTACTACATCTTGATGATCCTAAGAGATGAATGGAAAAAGGGAAGAGGAATACACTGAAGAGGGAGGAAGGAAAGGAAAGTTAGGGGAAATTATCTCATAATTAGGGTACACAAGTAGACCTGTATAAAAGAGAACTATTAAACAAGTAGACTTGTATAAAACATACAAACAAGGAAGAGAAGGTGGTGGAAAGAAGTTAATATTTCAATTTCACTTTCATCTGAGCTGGTTAAAAGGAGAATATACATACAGTTAAGAACAGAATTACATTTCATTCAACAGGGAAGTAGAAAAAAGGGGTGAAGGAGGAGGAAGAATTAGAGGAAAAGTAGATTAGGGGAAGGATCAGTCCTAAGCAAAACAGCTCCAAGGATATTCAAACATTTATAGTTCTTTTTGAGGTGGCAAAGAATAGGAATCTGTAATACCCATAAACTGAGGAATAAATGAACAAGTTACAGCATATAAATGTGATGGAATATTATTGTGCTGAACTCTTATCAGTAAAATGACCAACCAAGATTGCAAAGCACTAATGAAACATGCTACCCATCTCTGATAGAGATGTTAGGAATCCAGAGTACAGAATGAGACTTTTTTTTTTTTACATTGAAAATACAGAAATTTGTTTCGACTATTTACAAATGTTTGTAAGGGGGCTTGTTTCTCATTAGGTCTCAAGGAGGAGAGTTTGGGATAGGTGAGTATGAAGGCAGATTATTTTTGCCAACTGGAAAAATATATAATTTTTAAAAATATTTTAAAATTTTAAAAAGATAGTTACAGAGAGGTAGATCTAAACTCAATTCAATTCTCAATTTAAGAAAGAACTTTCTAAAAAGTCTAGTTATGCAAAAGTGGATAAAACCATCTTGAAAAATAGTGAACTTTCCATACCCAGCCTAGAGAGGAAGAGGTTGGATAATTATCAGGGATGCCATAGAAAACATTCCTACACTGAGGTGAAAGATTCAGCTAAATTATTTCTAAGATTCCTTTCTGTTCTCAGATTCCATAATTCTCTCAAAGCTCATCAGGGCAAATGTACTTTCTACCAATTGATGACATAGATATGTCACAGGAATTTATTACCAGAGTTCTCACTAGGTTAATTTATCGAAACAATTCTCTTCCCCTATAGATATGTGGTTTTATAAAGTATGAGTATATCCAATGTTGCCTTCTTGAGGGGACAGGTGATGGATACCAATTGGGTTTCAGGGACTGAGGTTGCCCCCAAGATTAATGGCTGGCTAGGACAGAGAAAGCTGTACTTCTGATCCAAGGAATCACCTCCATGCCACACTATAAAAGTGAGCCTTTTTTCTTCTTTTCAATCTGAAAGAACAGAATAAAATGACAGCAGACTTGTGGAAGGTGGCATAAGGAAGGGGAAATGAAGCTTATGCATGCACACAACCTTCCCTATCACCCCCACCAGAAACTGTTTGTAGCAGCCTCAGGACAGAAATCCAAAATCCATGGGAGCTATGTGAGCTCATCCATAGCTAGAACACAAGTCAGAAACTGGAAATAGGTTAGGAAGGACCACATGACAAAAGTTGGCCCACTCTGACTGAAAGAAGAGTTAGTGGACAATGTTCCTGAAACCAAATCTACTTTGTAGGGGAGGAGGGAATTTAATTTCCTAGGCAACATGGTCCCTGAATTTAGCCTGCTAACCAGAGAAGACAGATAAACTCTTGGGGATTGCCTTGAGGTTAACTTCAAGTTCAGAGTTTCTGGAACCCAGCCTTGTAGACAAAGAAAAGGATACATTGGGCTGTGTGATCCCTAAGATCTAGTTTTCTAGCTGGAGGAGGAAAATTTCTTGGTCAATGCCAGTGTCTCAAAAGTAACCCCAAACTGAACAGTTCAGTGACCTGGTTTCTAGAGAGATAAAGGTTCCCGAGCTTATGTCTCTTGGAGAAAAAAAAGGGGGGGGAGGGGGAGGGAGTTGGCCATTGCCCCCTTGTGGCTGGAGAAGCAGTGTAAGAGACCTGTTACTTGGAAAGAAACAGATCTGGACCTTGCCTACATAATCCCACTCCAACAAGTTATTATAGTGAATTACTCAAAAAAATGCAAGTCCAGTAGCCTTAAGATGTGTTTTGACTTCTAGAAGTCTGAAATGCAAGGGGTACTGTGAGTCTGGGGGTAAGAAATGGGGAGTGGGTTATGGGTGACTTGTAACAATAGAAAAATGTGGATAGATGCCAAGTTGTACTTGATAAAATTTTAGCAAAACAAAAGCTTGTCTATAAGTCATGGGGGAGAAAAATAGTTGAAGAAAAGCTAGTCAGATTTGTCACAAAAGAGGAAATTTAACAAAATAGATCTCAGCTTTCTCCTTATGAGAACATTGGGGGATCTCTAAGGGGTGGAGATTCTTAGTCTTCTACAGGCATATTCACAAATAAACCTCCTGCTTGTTTTTTTTCTTGAGAAGTTATCATTTCTGGATCTCTCTTAAGGGTATTTTTTGCAGCTGTAGTAAAATTTCATTTCTATCATTTATCCACAGTAATCCACAAATACAATATAAAGCGTATCGTAGGCTACCAATCTATCAAACAGAAAAAATCTTACTTTGATCTCTAGATTGGCTCAACCTATATCTTCTGTTCATCTTTTCCTGTGAGATTTTTGCTCTGACTAGAATAAAAATGCATTACTATCCTGCAGTTGAGCTCAGGAAAAAGATGAAATCTACATCAGAGGCTTTCTGCAATATACTAAGTATGACCTGAATTCTTGAAATAGGGAGGTGCTTTAGAACAAGGTTTTAAAATAATGTATGAATCTCCAAGTTTAACATTTCCAACCAGGTCACATCAGTCATGTTTGGATAAAAGTGACTGTACCTTTTTTGTTCCACTGCCCCCTTTTGTACACACTTCTTTAGAACAAGGGCATAAAGAATTGCTACTTCTCTGAAATTACAGGGATGTTGCTTATTTGGAGATAGTGGCTACAAAGGTGTCGATCTGATCCACATGTTCTGCCAAGATACACCCATATTTTGTTTTACATGATTTTTAAAATTCTTTTTATTCCTTTCTTTATTCTGTTGTTGCTGAGCAGGTTCTCTGGTACAATTTTTCTTTCCAACTTCCGTTGAAATCAGGACTGTTGAAAATAACAGTGTTTTCCCTCATATGCATATAGCTCCTGAGAGGCCCACCCATCATCCCCACCTTTCTGGACCTTGGTTAACTATTCCAGGTTCTAAGCATTTTGTAGGTCACAGTCCTCTCCAGGTCACAGGTTAAATGCATCAATGGGTGTGTTTTAAACCACTCAACCACAGAACTTAACTTAGAGCATAACAAAAGGATTTAACTAAATATCAACAGAAAGTGACAATAGAATCACAGGCACTCTCCCTCTGCCTCACACACACACACACACACACACACACACACACACCACACACTCACACACTGTACTGGTTTTTCCCACAAGTACACAGAGTGAATGAAAAGAACAGAGCTTTAGAGGAAATATAAATGGGGCATCCATCCACACATAAGTAACACATATGGTCAGGGTACATGCATGAAGGGAAGCACATGCATGGAAAATGAATGACCAGGACCCATCCAAGGAGAGACAACTCGTACCCCTAATGCTGCAAAGTTGCCAGAGTATTCTAATATCAGTGCCCCTACTCTTGGCTGAACCAGCACCTCACTGGCAGATGTGGGGACCACTCCCTTGTCAGGGCCAGATATTTTGCCTCCACTCTAGCTAGCCTATTAAAGAGTTCTTTCTGTGATTCCCATCATCCACTGGTGTGAAGAAAGGTTACTATGGTTCCTACACTCTTTGTCACACAGAAAAGGTTACATACAGGTCTTTCAACCCGCCTCTGTCAGCCCATCATATCGGTTCCTTTTATGTCTCAACCACCATTCTCATCTGAGGTACTATTTTCAGAGCCACCGGCAACTGTAGTCATCCATCTACTACAGTTGTTGAGTTGTTGCAATTAGAGTGTCTACCTTGCGGGGGCGGGGGGGGGGGGGAGGGGCGGGGCAGAACTACTCCCATGCTGGACCACAAGTCCCAGCCAATAATTACAAAGCTTTCTTCAGTCATCTCACTTAACAGCTGTGAAATTTTCTTCCATCTTCTCAGCCAACCTCAATTATTGCGAGTGAAAGTCTCCTCTCTACCAGGCTGTATCAGGAGGGGCAGAAGCCTAAGCTGCCTTTTGAACTCCTCTTAGGATTGTTTCAATTCAATTTAACTAACATTTATTAAGGATCTACAATATGTCAGACTCTGTGTTCGGTGCTGGAGATGCAGAGACCAAGAGGAAACAATCTCTGCAGTCAATTGCACTTGGGGAGGGAGAGGGAAGGCAGACGTGTACAAGATAAGTAAATTCAAATGATAGCTTGAAAGTTACACAGACAGGCTCCTTTTCTCCTTGTTTTGTTTTCTTCGGTTTCCTCCGAGCAATTCAATTCGATTTGGTTTCCTAACAGTCAGAAAATCATTTTAGTTGGTAGAACTTCCTTAGCAAACACCCTGACTGAAGGCAATCTCCTAGGAGCTTTGCTTCCTCAGATGGAAAGAGAACAAACAGAGGACAGTGGTGTCAAGAAATGGTTTTCAGCTCACTCCATCAGCCTCTCTGTTCTTTGAAAATAGCAGTGCTGTGCTGGCTGCAAAACCCTGAAAAGCCATTGTGCTTTGTCCCACTTCTCCCTAGCAACAGATCTCAACCTCCCCCACCCCTCCCTTCCCTTCCCCTTTCCCCTCCACCTCTCTACCCTCTACATGTGTATTACTTCTCTCAGCTTTATGTTGTGCTGAAAAGCTTGCATCAGGCTGATTCTGGTCTTCTTCCATCTAACAATCTCAAAGCGTTATTAACTGAAATGTAATCTCAGCTCTTTACTCAAATTAAGTTGTCCAAGCAGTCTAGGAAGGCTTACTTCTCTTGGCTGAACCAGATTTACTTGGCTGAATCTCATTGAAATTTTGAATCCTAAATCTTAGGATACTTTCCAAAGCTTAAGAAGCTTTGTCACATCAGCAGCAGTCACATCACTGAGATATGCTCATCTCAACCTTGATGTAAGAGTCCTGTTCTGCCATTGGTCACCCTTAGGAAATTTCTACCTTAGAGAAATCATCCACAGGTTATGAAGTCAACTAGCTAATTAAATACTCTTTTTTTTTTTTTTTTTTTTTTAAGACGGTCACAAGGTATATTCTATGTTTTCTCACTTCAGGGTTAAAGAATATTCAGTACTGTAATTTTAAAATTTTGCTTTAACCAAACAGACAACAATTCAACAAACAGATATAAGAAACAGCACATTTCTGGAAAACAGTTAAGCAAAACAACACAAAAGAATGACTGTGACCAACTATACGTGGAATTCTATATTTCTGTAACAGTATTTACAATTTGTTAAAAGACAGGAAGACTACGTGCCTTAATTTTAACAAGGATATACCAACCTCTCATAGTTTTAACCTGAGTTTTGTGTTTGTAATTATCTAGTATGACAATGGGAAATTTCCTGTTCTGGAGCTAGAGAGTATCAGTTCAAATTCCAACTCTGACACTTATCCCCTTTGTAATCTAGGGTATCCCCTCTTATTCTCTTACATTGTTTCTTGAAAGAATGAATGATTACAAGGCCACTTACCTAATGGGAATTAATTCTTAGTCTCTCTAAATTGTAACATAAAAAATATGATTTAATTGATAACCGTTGATAATTTATATTATTTATTATTGCTAATTACTAGCAATTAACATGAACAAATATCAAATAAAGATAACAATAAGAAATCATTATAAGCTTCTTAAGAGCCACGTATCAAGATGATATATAATAGATATATAATAAAAATATAACATATAATAATATATATAATATAATGATATAATTAACTACATTTTCCTTTAAGTTTATAATGGCAGGGAAAAGCCTCTCTCCAAAACAGCAAAATTTTAAAAAGTAAATAGATACAGGAGACATTAGCATTCATGATTAAAAGGGATATGTTTTAAGGCAAGAGCTCTTAACCTTGTTTATGTCTCAGTCCCTTTAGGAAGCCTGATGAAGCCCATGGACTCTTTCTCAGAATAATGTTTTTAAATAATTAGTGGAAATGCTAAACTAAAAAGATTAGTAAAAATAAAAGTATTTTTCCCCCATCCAATTTCACAGAACCCCTGCAAGATATCATGAACTCCTTGTGGGTCTAAGGGCCCCATGTTAAGAACCCTTGTTCTAGGCAATATTTTGCAGAGGAAGACCCACTCCATGTTTTCTTACCCACGTACTCCCATAAATCCACCATAGAGGAGATGTATAATGTGTCTTTGGCAAAGACAGCAGTGTTATCACCATCGCCATGACCAAGATAGCATTGATGTAGTACTTATTTTGTTTGCAAAGTACTTTGCAAATATCTCATTTTATCCTTACAACAATCTTGGGAGGTAAATGCTATTATCATCTCCATTTTACAAACGAGGAAACTGGAGCAGACAGAAGCCTTGTCCTGGGTCACACAGATAGTAAGTATCTAAAGCCATATTAAAATTCAGGTCTTCTTGGCTCCAGGTCCAGCCCCTACCATATCTGTAGCTCTGCCATATTTGAACCCTATACCTTATTCAGTACTCAATATATCACGTGACAAAGTGGTGATTACACTTAAGAAGACGAGCCAGGAAAAGCAGCTGGACCTGACCAAATGCCCTCGGTAAAAGTCCCTATTGGATATGACACACCTTTAGAGGCACTCAGGAACTGATCTGTCAGGATATAGTAAACTGAAGAAAAGGAGAATCCAAAAGTCATGAGCGACTAAATTACCGTATGCCTGCTTTCTCAAAATCTTAATAAGAATATTCTGAGAAGTAGCTGGTGAAGTGAATAGAGATCCAATTTGACTGGAAGAGAGAGATTTTTGAGAGGTGTTATATGAAATAAGGCTGGAAATGTAGGCAAAAATTTGACTATCAAGAAGTGCAATAGAAAGATCTTGGGATTTGCAATTAAGTGGACTGGGTATGAATCCTGTTGTCACTTACTGCATCATAGGATCTTGAACAAATCGCTTGCATTGAACGTCAGTTTCCCTACTTGTAAAAATGAGTAGGTTAAACAAGCTTACTTCTAAAGGTTTCCTTGGGTTCTAAGTCTCTGATCCCATGACCAGGCTTTAAATTCCACCTAACATATACCTAGGACCAGTCATTTAAATTCTCAGTCTTTCAGTATCCCCCAGGCAATTTTCTAGGACTATCCCTTCCAGAATAGGTGTTAAAAGGAGATTGCAAGTCACATGTACCCTGAAGGCCCTTATGAAAGTGAAGAAAATTATTAGATACAAGTACAGTAGTCGTTTCTAAATCTACCTTCAACATGCAATCAGATCAAGTGGTCAGAGCAAATGTCAAATGATTGCAAATTAGAAAACATGAAAATACTGTGTGATGATAGCTGCTCTGACTTGTCCTGTTTAAACAAGTGGCCGGCTCTAAAAAATGAAAATCTACAAAGTGAAGTCACTGACTGTCACTACATATTAAAGAAGTTTAATCAATTCAAAGCAATCACTACAATAAAGAGGCTGAAAGAGCATAGAAGTGGCCCCAGCCAACAAACATTTCTTCTTATCAAAGTAAGGGGTGGGGAAATCTGGGCTCACAGTAATCAGAACCTCGGTTTAGAGGTAAAGGAGATCATGAGCAGTATTTCCTCCCAAAACAGCAAAAAGTAACTGAAGGAAAAAACTTGACTCTAGACTCATAGAAGATCCAACTGCAACATCCTGAAAATATTTGTAGATGAGACTAGAGGGTAGACAAATAGCCATGAAATGGAACAGATCTGCCAGGTATAACCCCTCCTATCCATGTATAATGATTGATTCTTGCCAATCATATATGGGAACCATTACCTTTATACTCACCTCCATACATAATATGAGGAAGCAACAACATTTTCTCACAAGGATACCAAGAAACTTATGGTTAAATGACCTGCCCAACTTTTTAAGAGTCAGAATCAAGATGAGCACACGAGTTTCTCCTGATACCCAAGTCCAGTACTCTGCCCACAAGAACACTTGAAATGAAGTCAGGAAGAACAGTTTATCTCTGATCAAATTCATACTTAGTAACTAATCTGTTTTTTGATCTAGATTTGTTATCTTATTGGCATAGATATTTCCTGTATTGGTGTAGATTGGAACCATTCTATCCCTTCCTTCCTATCTTCTGTGTAATGACATTTATAAATATGTATATATGTCTACATATATATATATAATATAATTAGTGGAATTATATATAGTATGTGTAAATATGTATATATGTATATGTATATGTATATATATATAT